>JAQFZX010000794.1:0-44484 GCA_034682405.1 Hydroisotoma schaefferi
TGGCATTGGATTCGCAACAATAAAATCTGCCTGTGTCCATTGTTACATCTGCGATTTTGTTAATTTTATTGTGTATGTATATCTAGTTATGTAGTTGTCAACTACGTTGAACTTTACAGAATCTTAATCAATTGTCCCTGCACTCAATCTGCAACTAACATTGGATTCCTTTGTCTGTTTGACATTGCAAGTCTGATGAATTAGTGTGTGCATCAGTTATCCCAAACTTCTTGTGGTGGTTTTCCTGAAGCGTTTTTCAGGATTGTGGTTGAGGTCACAAATTTCATTTAGTCCTACTATTTCTGTCTAGCTGGAACAAGCAGCAGTAGCTACCTGTTCTGAATCAATTAGTGGTAGCGTACCTTGTTGACTGACCTGACGAACCCTTGAAGATATTTCTGGAGCTACATATGATTCTTTTTAATCAAATGCTCCATTAGTCTGGAATCGGTTGGGTGAATGTTTCAATGAGTACATGTTAGCCATCTGGAAAAGCAATTGTGTGCATAATAAATAAAATCAAGATTTAGCTTCATCATCAAAATTTCAGCTCATTTTGGCTACCTAGCCAAGAGCTTCATCGCTCCAGTGGAAATGTTTTGATGTCTTTGTTCTGTTTGTGATTTAGTTCCTAAATCGACAAAATGCCTTTGGTATGTTGAATTTCTTCGACTCCTGCTCTGCCTGCCTACCTGATCTTTTTTGTGACCAGTATAGCAGTAGCAATCGTTTTTTGCTTAGAAAGCATATTATTTGCTTCTGGATAGCGTTTCATAATTTGAAAATGGAACTTTTTGTGGAACTGAAGATGATACCCAGGCCTTTTTCAAAAATAAATAAATGAATCAGTTATCAAAGTCAGAGTGCTTTTGTTTCTTAGCTAGATTAATTTTTTTTCAGCTAGGTTTTAAATCGTTATGTGTTTGTTGACCTGTGCCTCTTGTAGAACGCAGCTGGGAAATTCCAGCCAGGAAAGAAAGAGCCGCCGGCTTCTCTTCTTGGAAAAAAGGTATTTCAAACTGTTTCCAGTCAGTTTGAATGGATTGGGGAAAGTCACTTACAATTTTAGCCTGTTTTTGATCCCAGATAAAAAAAAAGTTTCCCCATCAAAATGTCTTGATTGATAAAATTGATGAAAGTAATGCTAAGGGTTTATACTTTAGCATGTTAAGATTGTTGGAATGTAATCCCCGTTACTTTTTTTTAGATTAAATTCATATAAATTATTATATGAATGAACCTTTGAGGGAGTTTACCTTTGATGAGATGAGACAAAGCATGATTTTCCCCTTATTTCCTAATTCAGAGTTATGTGTACATGAACGAAAACCACAACATTTAGTCTACTTCTATAAATATATGTGCGTAAAATAACGGACGCCTATTTAAGACTGAAGTGATCTCCATGATTGATTTTAACCTGGATGGATTGTAAGCCAGCAAGTTCTTCTGACTCCTTCAGTCAGTCCTTCAGTTAGACTTAGAATCTTTCAAAATTTAAACCCCAACATGGTTATTGTCAAATGTTTCTGCTAATACTCCCAATTAAAGAAAAGACTAAAGATTGAAAATAAAAGGATTACAAATTAGAAAAATACTTAATTACATTCAGAAATAACGACATTTTACAATTACCAGAAGTCATTCAAAATTACAATAAGTTAAAAAAAATCAAAATACCTCCACAGAGTTTTGTGGGATCATTTAGTTACAGGCCACGTTTTCATGTTACGGCAAATCCCTATTAACTGAGACAAATCATACCTGGGAAATACGTATTAACCTAGATTAAGCCAGCATTTTCCATGGTTCTATAAGAAAAGGTTCACGGCCACGATTGGGAAAAAGTTGTGGATGCTTAAGATAAGGTAAACAGTCTAGGTCAGAAGGAAACACTGCTTTGAAAGAATACTTGCCACCTTTAACTCTAGAAACCTTTAAATGTGCCCAGAGTCTGGCTCTAAGAAAACAACCACCAAAAACGCTTAAACGATGATAATTTATCAATGAACAATCAGTAAGATAAGACGGCTTCAACACTGAAGACGGAGCTGTTATAAAATAAAATCTAGAAAATAAAAATCATTTCTAGCGAAATAGAAATAATTGTCTACTCCAAAATTTTTAAGCTTAGGAACTGATTGACGAGATGAGTAGCAATTAGAGAAGTCAACTTTTGAAATAGTATAAACATATAGAAGACGGCAAACAATAAAATTGACAACAAAGGTAACTGAGTCAGCCAAGAAAAAAGCTGTATGCATGAATAGACTTCTTGGATCATAATTTAAAGGTATTATTTAAGCAATTACAACAGTTAAAGAAAACCCACTCACATCTTTCTCTTGTGGTTTTAAGGATAGTTTACTTGTCATATTACTTGTATTATTTGTCTTCTTCCGGTGCTCTGCTATTATTACAGTTATTTACAAAACAAAAGAGTGGGTTGTTTCTGTTCTTTGGTAGCAGAACTAACTATTATTAGTAGCAAACCATTAGCTCATCATCAGCAGATTTTATTTTTTACAATACAAATAAGTATACTCATTCCTAGTTTCGCAAGCAAGCGGTTTATTTATGAAGTCGGTGATGCAGAAAGGGTCTTTTACTTTTTTTTTGTAACTGGCAAGTGGCCTTTATCATTCTTGTAGCGTCTTAGCTTTTATTTTATGCACGTTTGGCTTGCTCTCATATATTCAGGTCTACCACCCCCTGAGCTTCCCTCTTTCTTTCTAATTATTATTAATCAACAGGGAGGGTTTTATTTGTTTTGGCATCAGAAATCACGTTTTTCAGACAGAGATAAAAAAAATTACACGAAGGCTTCGAAGCTAAAAAAGAACAGCAGGTTTTAAAATGCTGACGAGATTTCTCGTCTTCCAAGGTTCACTTATTTGACTTGGTTGAACTTCTTTCTCTATTTTCCTTATTGGAGTCAGCATGAAGCGGTCAGAGGGAGCGAGAGCTTTCAAAATGTCTCAGATTAATGAAAGATGTGAATTGACTTAAATGAGAGTTAACGTCTAGAGAGCTCCTCTAATTTCTGACATATTTATGATAAATGTAACACACGTTGAAAGGGGTAGAGAGACATGCAGACACACTTTTTGCGATTATGTAGTAGATATATATAAATATAAACTAAAGACAAGCTTGAAGCCTCCAATCCAAACCAAAGTTGGTTGGTTGGATTCAGTGCATATGAAATGGACATTTTATTTCCTTTACTGTGGTTTTTATGCTAATATGTTAGCAGTATACGTTAGTAAAAACGTTAGTAGTAGCAGTTAGTAAAAACAATTTATTTCGAAAAAAGATACAAGCTTCGTTATAAAGATACGTTAAAACCTCATGTTTTTTATTTTATTTTTGGGGGATTAGATAAACTTGACTTGTAAGCAGTTAGAATAGAAGGGTAGATTATCTATAGGATTTCAGTTGGACAGTTTGTTCATTCGTTTGTGCTGCTACTATTCTATACTATATATTGCTACTTTTCTTGGTTCGACGACGACTCTAAGGAATACATTTTTGCACGGAATTCGCATGTTTTTGGAATACCCAAGATAGATTTGCTGTTGGATTATTATTACCTATTGCCAATGAGTAATAAGTAGTCATTCGCACTGTTGGTTCTATTTTAAAAACAGTTTGGCATTGGCAACCGTTATTACAGCTTTCGATCTGCATCAAGGAAAGTGTATCTAGAATACAAAATGTAGTAAACTTTTACTTAGGCTCTTCAGTTCTTTTAAGTTAGTGAGTATAATACAAGACAGGAGCATAACGTAGAAAAGATCTTATCAGGAGCAAGTAGTGAGCTGATTGAAGTGATCCAAAATAGTTGAGGACCTCTTAATCATTAATTCTCGTTGATGGCTCTTGTTTTTTATCCCCCGATTGATGAACACATTTATTAACCTTTCTTAGTTTTTTTTGGCATTTAAAGTGATAAAAATATCAAAGTCAGCTTGTCCAAATTCTCTCTTTAAATACCTTAAATATATATTTAATATTAGTAGTCTCAATCCCGGAAAAATCTCTTCTTTATATTAACTTCAAGAATGCAGCACATGAAGTTTCCTTCATGAAGAATGAAGGAGAAAACATTATAACGGAATTTGACTAGACCAGTTGTACACAGTCTATTCGCTTTTATTTAAGGAAAGATTCAACTGACAGTTGAACTTCCTATGATTTATCATACATTAGAATTATTATGAATGACAAGATTGTGTGACGTTTATTTCGAAAAGAAATTATGATTCGGATTGGTTTTCAAATATGCAATAGCATGGTTTATGATGCTGCATGAACTTTGATTAAGTCAACTTATTGCACTGATATTGAACTGAAATGATAAACCTGAATTGATTCCTCCTATCACATACTCCAAATCAACATCCATGAGCATCAAATAAATTTGTCGAATTTCTAGGCGGCCCCAGGTGCTCCAAAATTGGTGGAACCACCCAAATTGGAAATTTCCAAGGAAAAAGCAGCAGCCAAAGATGCAGCAAGGAAAGGGTCGTTGGCTCCTGGAAGTGGCCCTTCATCCCGACGAGGATCTCTCATTCCACCTGAAATAAACGAGGGGCGACGTCCCTCCCTTATCATTACAGATGAGGTAACCTCAGAACCCATTTGTGATCTGGACCGTGATCAATTTACCTCTTTACTTTACCATCATCCAATAAATCACTCTAATGATCCTTACTTACACCCATTCTCATTCCCTAAATCCTTGGACCCAGATTTTTAACCTAAGAGGGGTGTATGTGCAACCAAATTACTCTTTCTCTCAACCACTCTGGTATGACCCTAATGGTTGTGTCCCTGAGTCCATTATATATTACTCCTATGATAATTACGGTAACATAAATAACTAGAAGTCAGTCTTCACTTCAGTCAGTTTAGAGAAAATCGGCGATAGCCATATTAGTCTAGTTTATATACATCGTACACGTTTACAAGAACGTTTTCAAAAAGGAGTTTCCACTTGTCACGTCTGTATTATCCAACAAATTTTTGATGGGATGAGTTATCTTATTTTTTTTTGCTTCAAAAAGTTTTGTGATGAAGCTTTATTATGTATATGATGATTGGTAGGAGCATAGGAAACTACGTCCTGGAGAAGTTTTGGAAGAAAAAAAGGTGAGAATGTATTTTTGACAGAGGTCAAAGGCTAATTTTTGACCTAAAATTTGCTATTTTGATCTACGAGCTTGCAAGTAAATTTTTCAACTGGCAGCTGCATTTTTTAATTAAAAATAACTAAATTTAAACCCAATTTTTGTTCGCCTGAAGAACTGTTTTTTTCTAATTTATTCCTTTTTAAATTTTTTTTTGTAAACATCCATCATTTTTTAATGTTTCTACGCACGCACATATGTTATTTCTTCCGTGTACCCATTGTCTAATCCTTCGTAATTTGTATGGTAAATAATTGTACGCTAAATGTTCCCTCGATGAATACGCCAAGTATCTGTAGTTGTTTCCCAAAAAAATTTTTAATCTAATTGTCGGACTTTCCCCACTTTCATGGGGTAAAATATCATGCTTCATGTAATACTTTATGTTTTTAAACCTTTTCTTAAGGATTTGCATATCAAATCTCTCTACTTTTGACTTTTCTACACTAAACAAAGGGAACGTGCACTCCAAAAGTAATTACTCACTCCTACTCTTATAATGCTCGGCTAAGGCAATCGAAAGCTTTGTTAAAAACTCTTGATCCTTTAGTTATATTTAGTTCTGTAAAAACGTAACCACAATTATCATCATCCAGCGTTTTACCCTGTAAGACCTAAACCTCAAAAAAAAAAAAAAAAACCATTGGGAAGTGCCCTAAGAAAAGAAAGTCAGTGGTTCTTTTTGTTGAGGTCCACATTTATTTAATTTTTCTCCTTCTCATCTTATTTTAATTACCTTGACCTACAACGAGTTTTTATAGACATGATTTTTTGTTCAAATTAGTTCATTAATAATGAATAAATTTTTGAGTGCAGGCTGGGAAACTTCGGCCTGGTGAGGTTGGTATTGACAAGGTGAGACATCAATAATAATATAGTTGGTTAAAATCCTACCCTTACATTATCATAATAATCTAGTAACTAACCTATACATACATTATCACTCACACATTTTACGTTACACATATGCACAGTTCATTACACTAGCTTTAAGTAGTTGCAGAATTGCAAACATCAAACTATTATAGAGCAAGGTAGAGGCTTAGTTAGTTACAATTATTTTATGCATGACTATCTTCCATGCAGAATGATATTTATAGCAATATGAAATGAAAGTAGTAAAAGGAGGGACAAATGGTTGGTTTTGACAGTTTAGGAGGCACTACTTAAGACATTTGAAGTAAGATGAATGGCTATTAGTATTAAATCGGGTTTAATTGGAATGCAAAAGAGGTAGTCCAAACTCCAAACCTATTGCAATTTTTTTGCTATAGTTATTACGGGAGTAGTTCGGGACGTTTATTAAGAAAGCCACTTCAAATTTGCTTCAAATGGATGAGATGCAACTGTCAAGAAAGAGTAAGGATTTAGATTTGGCAGAGGTTATCTATAGAATTAGGCTAATTAGTTATTAGTATACTATGCTGTCTGCGTAGGGAGTTCGTTACTTAAAATATTTTTTTTGAAAGGAGACTAATGCAATTAAAATGCATCATTAGTTTTCCATCAAAATTAATAAAAGAATTGATCACATCTCCTAAAGAGTAATTACAAATTTTATCCCTTTATTTTTTAACCTTGCAAATACATAGAGTGAATGATCAATCCTTTTTTTAAAAGCTCAACCTCAACCATTCACAATAATATCGCCCTTGGTTAATGTTAATAACTTTGAATAATTTGCGAATTTATTTTTTAAAGTTATGAATTTTTTATTTTTAAGTATTATTATGTTATTTTTTATTATTATTATTACATTACTTATTTTATTCTAAGTTAAAATTATGATTTAATTTTTTTCTCGAGAGAAATAAGTGTGCATGACCCTTTGGTTCTGTTCTGATTGGTTTACATTTTATTTGGATTATACCTCAAACTCCCTACCCAAAAGCTATCTTAATATCCTTTACCTACCTGACCCTCGGCCTTGCCTGGACCTTTCCTCTGTACCATTACCGGGACTGTATACCACACCCAATCTCAAATTTATGAAATGAAATGATGGTGGTAACTACTCCTTGGGGTGTCCGGGTGACGGGATGAACGGAAAAGTTGCAACGAAGTTTATATGAATCCAATCCAGTTTATGATTACATTCCCTAATTTCTCTCTCAATTGCTATGATTGACTAAATTTGTACAGCAGGGGAAAAAGGGACCTCGTCCGGGCGAATTTCTTGGCCCAGGAGGTGACAAAAAAGAGGTTCGATCGATTTATTCTCCAGGCTTTACTTTCTCATTATTTATACAAACATACGTGCATTCTGCATAATAATCTATTAGAAACAAATGTCCACGTCCAGCTATTCCGTGTCAAATCATGTCCATTGTATTGCAGTTGTTTAAACTGTGACTGTAGCCGTTCTTTTGTCAGTAGTCAATATTTATAAGCGATGCGATGCAAGCAATGTCAATGTGTAGTATCTATGACGTAAAGCCTTTTTCATTTTTGATACTGCTACCAATATCTACGTTTTTTTTCTTGAAGTAAAGCCCGTTGATAAAATTGTCAAAATCTGACACAAACTCCGCAGATTTTCATTAGATGTTTTTGTACAGAGAATAACGATCCTTAACCATCCAAGTAACGTAGCCTGCCTAAGTGTATTTTACAATCTCATCGGTAGATTACTTTTTTCCTGAGCCAATGATAAGTAGAAATGTTCCTTTACGATAAAACTGTTTTTTTTAGTTTTTTTAAAAAAACAGTCAGTGTTTCTGTAGCGTCCCGTCCATCCGTTTTGTACCAAGATGCCAACAACTGAGATTAAAGTAAATTTACTCTCATCAACGTCCTGTTGAAGTCCCTCATTTTTTAATGCATGTTTCAACTATTTCATGGCTATTATTTTTTCCCAACTGCCACCAGTTACTATTTTGTTTCTATTTTTTTTCCTTGTTTGGTTTTTGTTCCGACTAAATTTTGACACCTGCAAATCTTTTTAATGTGTTTAAAAAATCAGACAGTATTATTGCATAAGATTTGTTCCTTTTACACGTTATCGCTCCAACAGCAGCATATACTGACTGTTCGGAGTCCTATTCATTTGCTTTGTTTGGAAAGGTGTCAGGATTAGTCATATTTTTCAATCATTTTTATCTTTAATTTCAGACCTACGAAATTTTGATGCCAAGTTTTTACATTTTTATTTATCCCTACTTTTTGCTTTTTACTGTTATTTTCTCACCAAATAAATGCTACAAACAATATATTATCTGAATTGGCCAATTTACTGATCGTTTTTTCCAACTTTGATGAAAATAATTTAAATTTTGACAAATTATTGACCTAGATTTTGAACACATTATAGTTTCGCTAAATTAATTATTTTTCTTATCACTGAAAACAAAAGTTGACAAGAACGACTCGGTCTCTATTGTCAATACTTACAATTAGTTTAGATTAGACACCTTTTAACAAACCCTGATAATACCTAGCAATTTATTCATTCATCATCTACTCTACAAGAACAAAAAAAACCAAAAACCAACTGCATGCGGTAGTAAAATGATGATGATTGATGATATTTTTGAAGTCTGTCACACAGGCATTAGTTTTCCGACATCGGACACTGACAACCCGCTGTCCAAGGGCTATTATTACACTGCAAAAAAATCACAGCGTCCAACAAAGCAATTTTTACCTAGAGCTTTATTTTTTCATAAATCGCCGCAACCCCCACCCGCCGTGCTGGAAAAGCTAAAATAGCTATCATCGTTTTAATAATGAAATTTACTTATAATTTCGCGTTCCAAGGTCTCGGTTTCTTCTTTTTTATAAGTATTTATTCTTTTCAAATAATTTTACTATGATTTTGTAACATTTTTCGTGATTTGATTATTTTCATGATGAGTATTCTCACGAAACTTGTCGCTTTTTGAGTCCATCACGCTTCCGGCTTTTCTGCATTACTTTTTTTTACCATTTTAAAGCAATTTTCAATGAATCTTGCAAGCAGTAGTAGAGCTTTACTAGACTGATGGGTTGGATTGATTTTTAATTATCTCTAGTGCTTTTTGTCTTTCACCATCGCCAATTATTTTTAAATGGTTTGACTATAATTAACCGTATATCAATAATTTAATGTAGTACGTACGTATGCATCTATCATTACTATCTTTACCGTGTAGATGCTTTTATAATATTATTTTTTCTTTAGTTGTCATAATTTTTCGTCGTGATAGGCTAATCCATATCACTTCGCTGGCCGCATAATTATTTATGTTAGCTTTTTAAACTTTTCATGTTACTTTGTCCATTATGTTAAACTTATTCGTGTTCAGTGGTATCGGTATTAAAGGGCTTTAGTGTTACTTGACGTTTTAAATGCATACAATTTGTACTTGAAATTTTAACGGAAGATATGGAAAGATTTTCGCAAGGAAATCCCTGTATTTCATTCACTAGCGTAAAAGAAAAAAATCACAATTTGTTTAATTTTAACAATGGAAACTTCAAGTAATGCTCGGCCTTAGCTGCATTATTACAAATTATTACATGTCATAAAAATAACGCCTACTGCACCATGAACATGTGTCACTAAAAAACTTTGAATTATTTGTCCAGCTATTCAGAAATTGTAAATTCCGAGGTTTATATGATCAATTAAGCTAAGATAAATTGTGCGGGTGATTAATGTAGCGACGAAGACCAAGTACGGAAGTACGTAGACCTAGCGTTGCTGACTTGGAGGAAAGGATTGACAAGCCCTCTACTCCTCTTAAACCTTCAGGAGATGCGGGACCTCCAATTGTTGACGTTGCTGAGGGTGGAAATTACCAAGCGGTCGAGGGTAACATTTACTTTCCAGATCTACTCCATTTATCCATATTAGTATTTACTCAAGGAAATGAGCAACTACTAAAACATGGACAACATTTTTCACAGATCAAAATGGTTACATTACTGTCCACGTGGACGGTAATCCACCCCCTACTTTCAAGTTCTACAAGGTAAGACTTCCACCTATTACAACAAAACTAGAAAGATTGAGGTCAGACGGGGTTTGGCAAATTTTCAGTATAACTAATCTAACGAATTCGACTTTGGGATTTGATGGCTTGCAGGGCATAACCGAAATCATGGAAGGAGGTCGATACAAGTTTGTCACCGATGGGGACACTAATATGCTAACGTTGTGCATCCGAAAGATCAAACCTAATGATGAAGGGAAGTACAAAATCGTTGTGTCCAATATTCATGGCGAAGACTCTGCAGAGTGCACTCTCTTCGTATCAGGTACGGATCGTGCTCTCATAGTCGTAGCTTTAGAGTAGTGATGCGAACACATTGGGTAGTTATTCACTATGATTAAATGAAGTTCGTAAACGAGCTTATAGTTATGACAGGATATTCCAATAATTTTTACAGACGCTAGTGGAATGGATTTCCGTGCGATGTTAAAAAAGAGAAAGTATGCTAAATGGGGCAAAGAGGAGGAAAAACTTGAATATGATCTTAAAGAAACGCCCAAAGATGACAAACCCAAGCTCAAGCACATCGAGAGGGTAAGGGTTGAAGAAATTAGCCTTGGCACCTTGCATTTCATTGTAGTATTAGTTGTTGTAGAAAAGAGGATTTACAGGTACAATGGTCCAAGTAAAGTTATTATAATTTAAGGAAAACTTCCTAGGAAATTACAAGAAATTAAAAGTTATGAGGATATGAATGTTTTATAGAGCAGACGTTGCGTTCAATGCGTTTGTGGAATTAGATATTAATATTTATAGTGATGGATGACTAGACAAATGCTATCTTCAACTTCTTCTAGGTTCTGTCTCTTTCAAATACACAACTTCCTACCTATAAACCAATACAAGCAGTACTTTCTTCAACTTATCTGTCTCTGTCCAGTTGATGGATTTATTTCAGTGTTTTGATATAAAGACGACACGATTCCAAATTCTGCAGACAGATTACAGTTAGTTACCCTTTTATAAGAATGGGTATTCTGTAGTTTTACTTCTTCCTTTCTCTCAAAACTAACGACTAACTCGGAAGGGTACCTTGCCTAGGTTCATCCCCGTCTTTATCGCAGTAATAACTATTTGTAAGGATTTTAATGACATAAACAGAAAGTAAGTGATGGCGGGGGTTGGGGACCATCAGAATTGTCAGGAATTTATGAGGATCCCTCTCATGACTTTGTCTATCTCAAAGTTGATGAGCAACAAGTGTTTAAGGTCCCTACAACAAAGACAGAAGGAACTAACTGGAAATGGTTGAAGGTATTTCCTACCAAGATTCCCATATAAATCACAACCTTTTTCAAGAGCTTCTATTCTCTTCATATCAAATGCTTAAGTTTTATCATTTTATTTTCGTTATTTATTTGCTAATAGCTTATATTTGGCTCATTATTCGGGTGATCAGATATTGGAACCTTGAGTCAGTTAAAAAACCATGGTCAGTTACTAGTAAAATCGGTAAATTGAATAATTTTAGGTCTCCCAGAGTAGAAGTGCACTCTTTGTCTTCTGAGTTAGAAATAATTTTTCGTTTATTTAATGTGTCCTACTGGTTTTTTTTCAGAAGTCTTCTTTTTAGGCCTTTAATTGAACCTGGGCAAGGTCTTCTCCTTAGTATTAACTTACGTTCTTAAGACGTGATACATATATAGTTTTGCTTAACTGGAAAGCTTGGGTTGGGTTGTAGCGAGGTTTCTCTGTTGTAAGTATTACTCTTTTTTATTAGTGTAAGCCATGAAAATGCATGCTTGACTTCGGGAGTTCATTAGAGAAATAACTACGGATTTAGATTGAAATAACACACCTCTGCATGCACCCAACCAATGAAATACTTGTAGTTTGGGAGACTCGTCTAAGTAAAATTATAATAGAAACAAAATCCATTTATGGGCAACATGGTTAGTCTATCAAAATGCAGTTTTGTTCGCTTTATTTGTTCTGTTTTAATTTAATTTTGTTTTGCAATTATCCACTCCCTTCCCCTCGCAACCTTTGGAATTTCCGTCACCAGAAGTATACAGACTTCTTATTAAAAATGGAAAATGTTTTTGGTCCATCGGTTGGGATTTTTAGGAGTTGATGAAAATCAAGCGAAGACCCTCACTATCGGAAATCATTCCAGATTGGCCTATTCTACTTGCCGTGGCGAGAGTTCCCTTGGACGTGTCATTGAGTCCTATTTCACGCACCCCGATCGCACTGCTAAACGTACTACTCTTCTATTAAATACATTGCCTAGGGCTATTTATCCCCCTGTTTTCAGTACTTTACGCCCTGCATAATGGTCCCAGTCTCACACACTGCCGATATTATGAGAGTGACCTGAATGCGTCTGCATCTCCCTGCACGCGAGGATTACTTAACGTTGCCAATGCACGGTGTGACCCTTACGATGGTTCTCAATCCCCTATTACTCATCTGAATTTTTATCAGTTTTGTTTTATTCAACTTCCCTTACAAGTAGAGGTTAAGGTTCTGATACCTGTACTAAATAGTGTCTCTTCTAAGTGACCTTAGCAGAATGAGCCATGAATCGCCTATACTTTGTCCATGTATTGTAAAGCAAGTTGGTGGTGTTGTGTCTAGAATGGGGCTTAAAATAATTGTTGACCTTGGATGATAATATGTCTGCAGCCAGGCGAGAGAGGCAACTCGCGAAGACCTTCATTGTTGTCCGAAGTCATACCAGACTGGCCTGTCCTCCAGCACATTAGGCGGAAGGAGGTTGGAGTCATTAGACCGATCTTTCTTCATGTTATCTGTCTCTTTTTATTAATATCAATCCTGTAATTTTACAGTTTCTTGTATATTATTCAGTAACTGGTCCATCTTATTCTGGCACACCTGTGCACGGGTAATTATTAATACTGCCGACCTCATGTTTTTGAAACCCACGCACCCCCTTTTTGTACTTTTTCATACAAGAATGTTAATGGGATCGGAAGTTTTAAAATTGCTCCACCCTCCTGGTTCAGTGCCGTGTTTGGTATATTTTAAAATCCCCAAGCACGCATTCACTGGCACAATCATTTTAAAGCTGATTTTAAGACATTTGACGATTTTTATTAACTCGCTATTATTTTTGCCCACAAGCCTTTCTCACAACTTTTGCTTGAGATGAGACTAGGAATTTATACTATACCTTTTTATCATTACCCGTGCTTAGGTTGTGACAATAGCAGGACATTAATGCATGCAACTATTCTAATCCATTAATCCTAAATTTATAATCTGATTCCACCCAAAAGTAAATGTGTTTGTGTGATGCACTCTAACCCTTTAATTATAACCTGTTTGAAACCTTTTACTCCTAATTTAGGAATGATAATCCTTTTTTAGACGTAATATAGCATACTTTAGTAGAATATAATCATTCTTTGAAGCGTTTCATCCGTCTTGCAGCATCCCTGGTAGAAACTACACCGCTATTATACCTAACTCCTTCAGAACTATTTCCAAGCGTCACGCATACCTTGACCTGCTATTTCTTTAGATGCTAACGTACAATTTTATTACTCAGGTCATAGGTCACTGTCGGCCCGTATGTACTACTTTTGAATAAATGACTCGACAAGTTAACAGTGACTCTAACAGTCTCTAAATTACCGAATAATTAAATCCCATTAGCATCCCTCACAAATCGCCAGGAATGCTGCACGACAGAGATCAAATGGCTTGATTGAAGTGTTTGCAAAAAGAAACAAAAATATAGAGTAGAAAAAAGCGTAGCGTAGTTTTTTTTCTTCTTAATTTTTATCTGTCTTTATTTTTCTACAAAAAAATACACTTTAATTTCTGAAAAACACACCTCTCTTCTTTCACTGTCCTTCATTATATCATATCAGGATATAATTTATTGGTTTTGTTCCAGGGCATCCATCCTTCACACGGGAGTTGAAGGAATCATATTTAGTGGTTTAATCTTTATTTATTGTCACTACAATTATATTATTTGGTTTTATTATGATAATTTGGTATTTATTTATATATTATTTCATTATTTGGCATTTACTCCGTCGTTTCTCACATTACTTTCCGTGAGTTGTGACCTAAAAGAACGTTCATGCATAGTTTCTAAATTAAATTCAGGAGATGAAGGAATAACTAGACTGATAACTAAGACTGCTTAGGAGGATTTGCTTTTAAGGATGTTGTACCAATTTATTGGAAATTAATGGCTATTTTATAATGATTTTGGGAGGATAGAAGACAGATTCATTCCAAAAACCTTTAGTGGACCAATACTGCAAGGAAGGACGCGAGAAGAAGATTCAGTTTGAAGCGATCTTCTCAAGAGCTAATTGCAAATCAAAATGGTACATCCGAAAAGATGTAAGTTATTATATAAAAAAATAGTTAATGTATGGCCATAATTTTGTTGAAATAAGCATTTAAATAAATGAATAATTTCTTCAGGAAATTTTTGCTGGGGCCAAATATAAGCTGAAAGTAGAAGGAGAGACCCATACGTTGCTTATTAACAACCCGAGAATGGAGGACATGGGCAGATATACTTGTGAAATTAATGGGATCAAAACGGAAGCTTTCCTTACAGTTGAGGGTAAGTAAAGGCAGGTAATTCGTTTAGGGTATTTTAAGGATTAATTTATTTTGAATATGCATTTAAATTAAAGAGTGCGATCCTATCTACACCTTCTTGAGACCGTTGAATAAAAAGTACGAGGGCTACAGCAACCGAGAAGTTGAAATGGAATGTACTGTGAGTAGCGGCCGAGCAATGGTGACTTGGTTTAAGGACGAGAAGCCGCTTCAAGACGGGAATGAATATGACATCTCCAAAGATATGACTGGAAACTGTCGACTTATCATTAAAAAGGCTAAACTTAATGATGCCGGAAAGTACACCTGCAGAATTGACAAACAGAAAGATGAAACTACTACTCAACTCAATATGTCAGGTAGTTTGGGATTGATTTATTCAAATCGTTGATGTTTTTGTTATACATTTTAGATTTTAAATTGGCAATCCGGCCATTCTTTTTAGAATACCCTTACAGATTCATCAAACAACTTATGGGAGTTCATGCCACGGAAAAAGATTACGTGTGCATGGAATGTGAAATTGATGAAGAGGATGGCGATGTTCAGTGGTTCAAGGATGGTGAGCCTATCAAAGGAGACAAACGGTAACTTGACCAGTGTGGATAGTGTGGAACATAATTTCTATAATGTAGTGGAATTCATGGATTTATTAAAAATTTTGTCGACCCTGCAGTGTCCAGATTGTTAAAGATGGCAAGAAACGAAAACTCATTTTCAAAGAAGTAAAAATTGTTGATGCTGGTCAGATTAGTTGTACAACAAATTCAGATAAAACAGAAGGAGAACTTGTCGTTGAATGTAAGAGTTTTTCAAAGTAATGATATCAAAAATCAAAGTGAATCGAAAAAAAGCATTTTAATGACGTTATAGATCGAAATGCATTCAACAAGAAGTTAAAGGACACGCAAGGACTTGAAAGGGAAAGGATTGTCCTCGAGGTTGAATTGCAAGATCAAACTGCTTCCACTGAATGGACATTAAATGGTGAACCAATCCAAACGAATGAACGGTAACTTTGCCTAAATGTTCTTCATGCTACGTGCGCTGTTTCTTTATGTATTTTACATTTTAAATATCTTATTTTTCAGAGTTGAAATTAAGAACTTGGGAGGTGGTCGTCATCAACTTATTTTCAATAAGGCTGAGAAAGAAGATTCTGGTGAGATTGTGTGTACCTCTGGAAGGTTAACTTCTAGCTGTAAATTGACTATTGGAAAAGGAGAAGAACCTCCAGTGATAAACCTTGAAAGTAATAAAATCGAAGGACCCTCAACTAAACCTCTAGTGTTCCATGTCCCATACACAGGTTGGTAGTCATTTACTGCTTTTGATTTATGCATATCATGGCTTTCCTAACTCACCATTTCAACAGTTAAGGGAACAAGACAGTCTCAAGTGGAAGGAAAACTGATATACAATGGAAAAGTTCTACAATTAAAAGAAGTTGAAGTGGTTGTTCTAGAAGACAGAATTGACTTCAAATATAAAAAGCCTGCTAGAGAGCTCAGTGGCAAATTCACAATTAAAGTAAACAATGCCCAAGGAGAGGATTCGCGTGAAGTCCATATTAATTTCCAAGGTGAGTGTAAAATACATAGCGTTGTATTGTATGCAAGCTAAAGAACGAACATAATGTGTATCATGAAATGCAATTTTAGATGTTCCAAACCCACCGGCAAGCATGGAAGTCAGCGATATTTTCCAAAGTTCTTGCGTTATATCATGGAAACCACCACAAGACGATGGTGGTGCACCCCTTGTTCATTACTTAATTGAACGTCAAGATCTCAGCGTCAAAGGGGGTTGGCACAGTGTGGCCGAAGTTAGTGCTAACGATTCCTCATACAAAGTGGACGACCTTGTTCACAAGAAGGAGTACAAATTCCGAGTCCGAGCTGTGAACAAACTTGGACCATCAGAACCTGTCGTCTATCCCAAGACAGTTCTTGCAAAGGATCCATGGGGTGATTTTCCATAATTAAAAATCAACGAATTTCTTATCCGTTTGATTAATTAACAAATAATTTCCTTGATAGATGAACCGGGTAAACCTAGTGGAGTTGAAGTTGTCGATTGGGACAAAGATCATGCAGACCTGAAGTGGGTGAAGCCTGAAAATGACGGTGGAGCCCCTATAACAGGCTATGTTATCGAATTCAAAGAAAAGTTTGGACGAGATTGGGCTGTGGGAAAGGAAGTTGAAGGTGACATAACCAAAGCCACAGTAGATGGGCTTATTGAAGGAAAGCAGTACGAGTTCCGCATTCGTGCTGTAAATAAGGCTGGTCCTGGTGAACCCTCTGATGCTTCCAAACCCATCGTTGCCAAAGCTAGATTTGGTTTGTGCTTTAATCCATTAGCACATTATTAATTCCGAGAGAAATTGTGAATTAATTTAAAAATTATATCTATTATTTCAGTAAAACCTTTCATTGTTGGGGATGGACTAAAAAATCTTGTGGTCAAGAAAGGACAGATAATCAAATTTGACATTAAATACCAAGGAGAGCCGGAACCAGACGTTCTCTGGACTCTAGACGGAAAAGAAGTTTCTTTAGCTGGAGACAAGTAAAGAGTTATTTGATATAATACGATCAATTTTAGTTATGTTTTCACCGTTTTGATGACTTGGCACATTTAAAATTTCAGAACAACGATTGACCAATATGAGAAAAATTCCGTACTCACTGTACGCAAAGCAGTTCGAGCAGACTCGGGCAAATATAAATTGATTTTGACGAACTCAAGTGGCACTTGTGAATCTGTTGCAGACGTAGTGGTTCTTGATAAACCTTCGTCTCCTCGTGGCCCTTTAAAGGCAGAAGAAATCCGCGCAGATCACATTACTATCGCGTGGAAAAAGCCAGAAGACTCAGGTGGATCAGATATTACAGGATATGTCATTGAAAAAATGGACATGGAAACTGGACGATGGGTACCAGCAGGCGAGGTCGGCCCCAACGTTGAAAATTTCAGAGTGGATGGACTCACTCCCAAAAAGAAGTACAAGTTCAGAGTCAAAGCCGTCAATAAGGAGGGTGAATCTGAGCCGTTAGAAAGCGACGATCCCATTACGGCTAAGAATCCGTATGGTAAGTTTTGTTACAACAAGGCTCTCGCAAACATTGCTTTGATACTTAGAATTCTATCTGAACTTTCTCAAAACTCCATTATAGACGAGCCTTCTGCCCCTGGTAAACCGGACATTGTGGATTATGACAATAAGAGTGTGACTCTTAACTGGAAAGCTGTGAGTAAACTGATCCTTACTAAACTAATTCTGCGGAGATCTAAATTATAGTCTGTCATAACTCTATATGTACAAGAAGTGTTCATTTCAATCGTTATGACACTCCTAAAATTTTAGCCCGAAAATGATGGTGGTCGACCGATAAGCCATTACATTGTCGAAATGAAAGACAAGCTCTCAGTCGACTGGCAAGTTGTCAATGAAACGAAGGATTCTGAATGTAAAGCAGTTGTCGATGGACTTCGCGAGAAGCAAATTTACCAATTCCGCATCATCGCTGTAAATAAAGCAGGAAAGTCACCACCCTCAGAGCCTACTCCTAATCACGTTTGCAAGCATAGGTTCTTGAAACCCCGAATCGATAGAAACACATTTAAAAGCGTCACTATCAAGGCTGGAAGAACCCATAAATGGGCAGTAGATATTATTGGTGAACCGCCACCAGAAACAACATGGAGCTGGAGAGATGGAATCGCTCTAACCAATACAGAAAGACTTAGTACTGAAAATCTAGAATATCATACAATTTTTACCATTAAGAATTGTAGAAGATCAGATTCTGGAAGGTATACATTGAAGGCAGAAAACTCCTCGGGTGTTGATCAAGAGACAATTGAGTTTATAGTTCTTGGAAAGCCAGGAACCCCTAAAGGACCCCTTAAGGTCACTGATGTACACAATGAGGGCTGCAAGCTTGCGTAAGATGTCATGAACTTTCACATTAGCATTAGTGCATCCATTTATTAAAATTTAAAAATCATTTACTGCTTTGTAGCTGGGAAAAACCAGAAGACGATGGTGGATTACCAATTAAAGATTATGAAATTGAAAAGATGGATATGGCTACCAAGAGATGGGTTCGAGTTGGAAAATGCCCAGGAAATCAAGTACCTCCGTTCTTTGAAGTGACTGGTTTGGTACCAGGACAGGAATACCAATTCCGTGTTGTTGCTGTAAACGATGAAGGAGATTCCGACCCCTTGGTATCGGAGAAACCCATAGTTGCCAAGAATCCATTTGACGAACCTGGAAAGCCAGGAACTCCAGAAATTGTGGACTATGACAATGTTAGTGTTGATCTCAAATGGGCAGCTCCAAAATCTGACGGAGGAGCTCCGATTGAGAAATACATTATTCAGAAAAAAGATAAATACAAACCGGAATGGGAAAATGCCGTGGAGATCCCTGGCGATCAGCTCACTGGAAAAGTGCAAGATCTTAAAGAGCGGGGTGAATATCAATTCAGGGTCATAGCAGTTAACAAAGCCGGCCCTTCGCCTGCATCGGACCCAACTGGCCCTCATATTGCAAAACATAGAAATCTCAAACCAAGAATTGACCGAACTAACTTGAAACAGACCACCGTCAAAGTTGGCAAGCCCATGCGATTTGATGTAAATGTACAAGGTGAACCTCCTCCAAAGATTGTTTGGATGCTAAAAGAGAAAGAAGTTACGGAATCTAATGTAGAAGTTATCAACGTTGACTACAATACCAAGTTTGATATTAAGGAAGCGAAAAGAGCTAACGCTGGAATTTATAAAATTGTTGCAACCAATCAACATGGTAAAGATGAGGCAGATGTTGAGTTGATAGTACTAGGTGCACCGGGACGACCTAAAGGGCCCCTTAAAGTTACAGATGTCACTAAAAATTCTGCTAAGCTTAAGTGGGAGAAACCTGAAGATGACGGTGGCAAGCCGCTGCAAGCTTATGTGGTTGAGAAACTGGATATGGCCACCGGTAGATGGGTACCAGCCGGCAGAATTGGACCTGAGAAGACGGAATTCGAAGTTACAGGTCTTTCAGAAGGTCATGAGTATCAGTTCCGTGTCAAAGCTGTAAATGAAGAAGGCGAATCAGAGCCATTAGAAACAGACGGAGCAACGACAGCCAAGAATCCGTTTGATATTCCAAGCAAGCCGGGAGTACCGCAATTTGAGGACTGGGATGTTAATCATGTTGACTTAAAGTGGGCTGCACCCAAAGATAATGGCGGAGCACCTATATCAGGATATGTCATTGAGAGACAGGGTCCGTATGGAAATACATGGGAAGAGGTTTTGGTCACTGATTCTCCAGAATGCAAAGCCCGAGTCCCTGGACTCGTCGAGGGACAAACGTACAAGTTCCGTGTCAGGGCTGTAAACAAAGCAGGCCAATCTGAGCCCTCAGATTCAACCAAACCACATGTAGCAAAAGCGAGATTCCTTAAACCACACATTAACAGAGACAAAATGCAGCCAATTACCTTCCGGGCTGGCAACTTGATCAAATTAGATGTAGATGTTAAGGGCGAACCTCCTCCAACTTTGACATGGATGCTCAAAGGGGCTAAGTTTGAAGGAAGCTACAACATCAAAATTGAGACTGAAGATTACAATACCCGACTAAACATGAGAGAAACTACTCGAGAGTTGACCGGAAAGTACACCTTAGTCGCTGAAAATTCAGCTGGAAAAGACGAAGCTACGGTCGAAATAAACATTTTAGATCGACCAGGAAAACCAGAAGGACCCTTGCAGGTATCCGACGTGCACAAAGAAGGCTGCAAGCTGAAATGGAATAAACCAAAAGATGATGGTGGCCTACCGATCCAATCCTACATAGTTGAGAAAATGGATGCTCTAACCGGAAGGTGGGTACCCTGCGGGCGTGCACTTGGCGATGAAACGGAACTTGAAGTGGGAGGCTTAGAGCCCGGTCATAAATATCAGTTTAGAGTTAGGGCTGCAAACGAGGAAGGGGAGTCTGATAATCTTGAAACGGACTCTGCAATCCTGGCCAAAGATCCTTTCGGCCCACCCGGAGCACCCGGAGTACCTGAAGTATTCGACTGGGATGAGAAGTCTGCAAAGCTGAAATGGGATCCCCCTGTTACAACTGGTGGTGCTCCTATTACGGGTTATATTATTGAAATGATTGATCAGTTTGGTGGTGCTTTTGCTAAGTGTGCCGAAATTTCTGGCAATGTTTGTCAAGGAACGGTATTGAAACTCGAAGAAGGAAATAAATATGAATTCCGCGTTCGAGCTGTAAATAAAGCCGGTCCAGGAGATCCATCAGAATCCTGCAAGCCGCATTTGTGCAAGGCCCGATTCCTCAAACCCACAATCGATAGGACAAATCTACAACAAACCACCGTACGAGTTGGTCAGCCAGTCTACCTCGATGTGGATGTTAGAGGTGAACCTCCTCCAAAGGTTACATGGACAATTAATGGAAAAGAAGTAGAGCAAAATGATCTCGTCAGAATAGACAACATCGACTACAACACTAAGTTCTTCATAATGCGAGCTAAAAGGGTGCATACAGGAATTTACAAGGTCAAAGCAGTCAATGACAGTGGAACAGACGAAGCTGAAATTGAAATTTGTGTATTGGGTAAACCAGCCACGCCAAAGGGCCCGTTGGAAGTATCGGATATAACCAAGAACGGATGCAAACTTAAATGGGACAAACCAGAAGATGATGGTGGCTCTCCAGTTGAGTTCTATGAAGTTGAGAAACTAGATCCACTCACTGGAACTTGGGTACCTTGTGGAAAATCCGAAACGCCTGAGTTCCAAGTGCAAGGTCTACAGGAAGGAAAACAATACAAGTTCCGGGTCAGAGCAGTTAACAAAGAAGGAGGCTCTGATGAATTGGAATGTGATAAACCAATCATTGCCAAAAATCCATTCGACGAGCCTGGTAAACCTGGACGCCCAACTCCAACTGACTGGGACAAGGATTTCGTAGAATTGGAATGGCAAGCCCCGAAATCAGATGGTGGGGCTCCTATTGAAAAGTATATTATTCAGATGCGAGATAAAGACACTCGAAACTGGGTGGACGCTGCTACTATTCCTGGTGGAAAAACCAAAGGCCGGGTGGAAAGTGTACAAGAAGGACATGAATATGAATTCCGCATAGTTGCAGTGAATAAAGCCGGACCATCGGAACCTTCAGATCCCTCCAAGTCTGTTGTTGCCAAGCCAAGATTCTTGGCACCATACATTGACCGTAAGAATCTCGGTAAGAGAGTAATTAGGAGTGGAGAATTACTTTCCATTGAAGCCGATGTTAAAGGCGAGCCTGCACCAAAAGTTACATGGACACTCAAGGATGGAGCAATCAAAAATGAAAGACTTAAGACAGAAAGTGAGGATTACAAAACCACATTCCTCCTCACAAAATCAAGACGATCCGACACGGGAATTTACATAGTTACTGCTGTCAACGACTCTGGAAAGGATTCTGTGGAACTGGACTTGACAGTGCTGGGTAAACCAAGCACACCAAAAGGACCCCTTAAAGTTTCAGATGTTAAAGCGGATGGTTGTAAATTGGCATGGCAAAAACCAGAAGACGATGGTGGAGAGCCGATTGATCATTATGCTGTTGAAAGAATGGACACTGCCACTGGAAGATGGATTCCAGTTGGAAATAGCAAAACCCCCGAGTTTGATGTTACTGGACTTAATGAAGGAAAAGAATATTTGTTCAGAGTCAAGGCTGTCAACTCTGAAGGAGAATCTGAACCGCTGGAAACTGAAGTACCTACCCTTGCCAAAAATCCGTATGGAGAGCCTGACCAACCTGGTAGACCAGTTGCAAAGGATTGGGACAAGCATCATGTAGACTTGAAATGGGACGCTCCAGTCTCGGATGGAGGAACTCCTATTACTTCTTATATTATTGAAAAGAAGGATGAATTTTCTTCCAAATGGCAAAAAGCTGTCGAAATAATTGGAGATAATTGTGAAGCTCGTGTACCAGATCTAATAGAAGGAATGAAGTATCAGTTCCGAGTGAAAGCTCTGAACAAAGCTGGCCCCTCAAAGCCGTCAGATGCGTCTGATCTCATCACTGCCAAATCTCGAAGACAACCACCCAAGATTGATAGATCTACAATGAAAGAGGTCACTGTCAAAGTTGGTCAAACAATTAAGTTTGACATTAAAGTCAGTGGTGAACCACCTCCATCCAAGAACTTCTTCGTTAATGACGAAGAACTGAAAGCTGGAGGTAAAATATCAATTGAAAAGGAGGATTACAGAGTGAAGCTTACTATTACTGGAGCAACTAGATCTCAAGCTGGAAAACTGACACTGAAAGCATCTAATGCTAATGGGCAAGATGAATGTACCGTTGATATCAAAGTGCTGGGCAAACCATCCAAGCCAAAAGGCCCTCTCGCTGTATCTGATATTCATAAGGAAGGCTGCACACTTCAGTGGAAAGCACCCGAAGATGATGGTGGTACACCCATTGAATATTATGCTGTGGAAAAATTAGACCCAGAAAGTGGTCGATGGATTCCATGTGGAAAAGCCTTAGAGCCTAAAATGGTAGTTGGAAACTTGGAACCTGGACAGGAATATAAATTCAGAGTTTGTGCAGTTAACGCGGAAGGAGATTCGGAACCACTTGAAACAGATGGATCAATTGTTGCTAAAAATCCATTTGATGAACCAGGTCCACCCGGAAATGTAGAACCAACGGACTGGGATAAGAACCATGTTGACTTGAAATGGGACAAACCGATTCAAGATGGTGGCTCACCAATTACTGGATATATTATTGAGAAAAAGGAACCCGGTGGCAAGTGGCTAAAAGCCGCCGAAGTTAAGGGTGACGACACAAATGCCAAGGTTGACGGTCTAGAAGAAGGACAAACTTATGAATTTAGGGTCAAGGCAATAAACGCTGCAGGTCCTGGTGATCCATCCAAGCCTTGCCAGCCTGTGACATGCAAACCGAGGAAAATGAAACCTACAATTGACCGCAAGACACTTAGAAAGATTCATGTACGAGAGGGAGAACCCTTCTCATGGGATGTTAAGATTAAGGGTGAACCTCCTCCAACGGTTGCATGGACTTTGAACGGAAAGCCTTGCCTGGATGAAGGGGACGTGAAGATCACAAACGTACCTTACAACAGCAAATTCCATAATGACAACCCAGAAAGAAAACACTCTGGCACTTACAAAATTGTAGCTTCAAATAAATGGGGCGAAGATGAGGCCGAGGTTGAAGTGCTTGTGGTATCTAAGCCTGGAAAACCCGAGGGACCATTAGATGTATCTGATATTAAAAAGGATGGATGCAAACTCAAATGGAAGAAACCAAAAGACGATGGAGGATATCCAATCGAAACTTATTTAGTAGAAAAGTTCGACCCGGAAACCGGAATTTGGATTCCAGTTGGAAAGTCAAAAGATCCAGAAATGGAAATAGATGGACTTGTTCCCGGACATGAATATTCATTCAGAGTAAAAGCTGTGAACAAAGAAGGAGAGTCTCAACCCTTGGAAACAATGTCTCCAATAATTGCAAAGGATCCATTCTCTGTTGCTGACAAGCCTGGAACACCTGAAGCAGCCGACTGGTCAGCTAATCATGTTGAGCTTAAGTGGACGGAACCTATCTCAGACGGCGGAGCACCTATCGAAGGTTATGTCGTCGAGAAAAAGGATAAATACAGTGGAATGTGGGAGAAAGCTTGCGAGACTGTTGGACCAGATTGTAAAGCAATGGTCCGTGGTCTTGTTGAAGGTCAACAATATCAGTTCCGGGTTGTTGCTCTAAATAAAGCCGGTCTTTCTGAACCTTCGGATGGAAGTAAACTAATCACTGCAAAGGCCAGATTCCTTGCACCCAAGATCGATAGGAAGAACCTTCGAGAAATGACCCTAACCGCGGGATCAACCCTGAAATTCGATGTCGATGTTGCTGGCGAACCTCCTCCAGTAATTGTTTGGTCATTGGATGGACAACCTCTTAAAGAGAGCAAAACAATTAGTATTGATAATGCAGACTACCATACAAAGTTCGTCGTTCGCCCTGTAAGACGGGATGATTCGGGCGAATACACCATTACAGCCACGAACTCATCGGGCAAGGACTCTGTCACAGTGAAGATCACAGTAACGGACAAACCTGGTAAGCCAGAAGGACCTCTTGCTGTGTCAGATGTTCATAAAAACGGTTGCAAGTTGAAGTGGAAGAAACCAAAGGATGACGGTGGTTGCCCTATTGAATATTATGAAATTGAGAAATTAGACCCAGAAACAGGACTTTGGGTGCCTGCTGGACGATCTGCAGAGCCTCAAATGGATGTCACAGGTCTAACTCCTGGTCAAGAATATAAATTCAGAGTGAAGGCTGTAAACAAGGAGGGTGACTCCGAGCCACTTGCAACAGAGACAAGCATCATTGCCAAGAATCCTTTCGACGAACCTGGAAAACCTGGAAATCTCAAAGCAACTGACTGGGACAAAGATCATGTTGATCTGCAATGGTCTCCTCCCCTTGACGATGGAGGTTCTCCCATAACTGGCTATATAGTAGAAAAGAAAGACAAGTATGGAATGTGGGAGAAAGCATTAGAAGTACCCGGAAATGCTACAAAAGCCACTGTCCCTGATTTAACTGAAGGGCAAGCATATGAATTCAGAGTGAGAGCTGTGAATAAAGCCGGACCTGGGGATGAATCTGACTCCGTAGGACCAATCATTGCCAAACCTAGAAATCTTGCACCTAAGATTGATAGAACTAATCTTATTCCAATCAAGATAAAGGCCGGAGCTAACTTTGCTTTTGATGTCAAAGTTACTGGTGAACCTCCTCCAGAGATCAAATGGTCTTTGAAGGGCAAGGAAGTAAAACCCTCTGACAAAACAAAGATTGTTAATGAAGACTACAACACAAAACTAAATGTGAGGAATTCAAGTAGAGCGGAATCCGGAATTTACACAATTACTGCATCCAACACAAATGGCACGGATATTGCCGAAGTAGAAGTGATCATTCTGGACAAACCAAGTCCGCCCAACGGACCACTGAAAATTCAAGACGTTCATGCTGAAGGGGCCACTCTGAAATGGCAACCTCCAACTGATGATGGTGGCCAACCGGTTGAAAAATACGCTGTAGAGAAAATGGACGAAGCAACAGGACGATGGGTCCCTGCAGGAGAGACTGATGGTCCAGTTACCAGTCTAGCGGTTGATGGCCTCACCCCTGGACACAAGTACAAGTTCCGAGTAAAGGCCGTCAACAAGCAGGGCACCTCAGATCCTCTGACAACATCCCAGGCAGTTGAAGCCAAAAATCCATTTGATAGTCCTGGAGCACCCAAAAATCCCGAAATATCTGACTACGACAAAGACTTTGTTGAGCTCAAATGGGAGAAGCCAGAAACTGACGGTGGTTCACCGATCGTTGGCTATGTAATTGAAAAGAAGGACAAGTTCAACCCTAACTGGGAAAAATGTGCTGAGGTTGAAGGGGATGTCACAACCGGAAAAGTCCCAGACTTGATTGAAGGAAACACTTACGAGTTCAGAATCCGAGCAGTCAACAAAGGCGGAGCTGGTGAACCATCAGAAGCTACCAAGCCCCATCTTGCTCGAGCTAAGAATATGGCACCCAAGATTGACAGAAATTCCCTGATGGCCATTAGGATTCGGGCTGGACAGAATTTCGAATTCGATGTTCCAGTAGCCGGTGAGCCCCCTCCAACCAAAGACTGGAGTTTGGATGGCTCTGCTGTTCTACCGCAGGAGAGAATCAAGATAATGAAAGAGGATTACAATATCAAACTGAAAGTTGTGAATGCCCAAAGATCCGACAGTGGCACGTATACCTTAGTTGCAAAGAACAGAAACGGGACGGACAGTGCAACTGTTCTAGTGACCGTTTTAGACATTCCTCAACCACCAGAAGGTCCTCTGACTACAAATGGTGTGACCAAGTCTGGATGTACGGTTGGCTGGAAGCCGCCTTCGGATGACGGTGGGTCTGAAATCACAAGCTACCTTGTGGAAAAGATGGATTTGGAAAACATGAGATGGGTTCCCTGCGGAGAAGCTGCCGGAACTTCCCTTAGAGTGGATCATCTAATTGAAGGACATGACTACAAGTTCCGTGTAAAGGCCGTAAACCGACAAGGTGAATCTCAACCTCTTACAGGAACCTCAGCTGTTACTGCCAAGGATCCCTTCTCCAAGCCCGACAAGCCAGGAGTACCCGAAGTCGTTGACTGGGACCGAGATCATGTTGATTTGGAATGGGCTCCACCCAAAAAGGATGGTGGAACCCCGGTCGAAAAATACATCATTGAAAAGCGTCCTAAATTTGGACAATGGGAAAAAGCTGCAGAGGTTTCAGGAAAGACGCCCAAATGTACTGTACCCAATTTAACCGAGGGTCAAGAGTATGAGTTCCGAGTTATTGCAGTTAACAAAGCTGGCCCAAGTGATCCGTCTGAGGCATCCAAGTCGATTGTTGCTAAGCCAAGATATCTGGGGCCACAATTCGATCGATCCTTCCTCGAAGATCTCGTTGTACGTGCAGGACAGAAAATCAGTTACAATGTTCCTATCTCTGGATCTCCACCTCCAAAAGCCACTTGGAGCATAGAAGGAACCAAAGTGAAGAGTAATGAGAGAATAGATATTACAACAACCTCAACTATCGCTTCGTTGGATATTCCATTGTCTGTACGAAGTGATACAGGACGATACACATTGACTTTGGAGAACGACTTGGGCTCAGTTTCGGCATCTGCAAATGTTACCGTGATCGACAGACCAAGTATTCCCGAGGGTCCCCTTATGGTTGGAGATGTCACCAAAGAAAGTTGTAGACTTTCTTGGCAGCCTCCAAAAGACGATGGAGGCTCACCCATTACCCATTATGTAATTGAAAAGATGGATGTGTCCAGAGGAACTTGGACAGAGGCAGGAATCTCTAACACTTGCACTGCCGATGTTACTAAATTGGTGCACAAAAAGGAGTATTTGTTCAGAGTTAGAGCTGTCAATACCATTGGTGAATCAGACCCATTGTCCACGGATAAGGGAATTATTGCAAAGAACCAGTATGACGAACCAGATGCTCCTGGTCGTCCTAATATCGCCGATTGGGATAGAAACAGGGTTGACTTGGACTGGAAACCCCCCAAGAATGACGGAGGATCTCCAATCACGGGATATATCATACAAAAGAAGGAAAAGGGAAGCCCATTCTGGATGAATGCTGCTCAAGCTCCTGCAGGACAGAATAATGTATGGGACGCTTTTTATTGTAACATTGCAAGATCTGCTTTTTTAATTTGTGGTAAATATAACTGATTGATTTGTTATGTATTTGTAGGCTACTGTCGGAGACTTGATAGAAGGTCAAGAATACGAATTCCGAGTCATTGCCGTAAATGCTGCTGGACAAAGTGAACCGTCTGAACCTTCGGACATGGTCAAAACTGGTCCCAGAAGATTACCTCCGAAAATCACAAGCCCTCTTACTGATATTAAAATTCGAGCTGGACAAATCTTCCACGTGGATATTAATTATATTGGAGCTCCGGAACCTGAAGTTGTTTGGAAAGTAAATAATCGACTGGTCATAACAGATGCAAGAACAACTGTAACGGCTATTTCAAATCACACAGTCGTCCATACTGTTAGTACTAAGCGAAGCGACTCAGGAGAATACGTCCTTCGTCTCAAGAATGAGTTTGGAGCTGATGAAGGATCATTCAACTTGATTGTATTGGACAGACCTGGACCACCAGAAGGTCCACTGGCTTATGAAGAAGTCACTGCTCAAAGTGTAACTCTTTCATGGAAAAGACCTTCTGATGACGGTGGCTCTGAAATTACTGGTTATGTCATCGAGAAGAGAGATCTTACTCATGGTGGTGGATGGGTACCGGCCGTGAACTTTATTGACCCCCGAAATACACACGCTGTTGTCCCACGCCTAACTGAAGGAACTCAATATGAATTCCGAGTTATGGCAGAGAACCTACAGGGAAGATCAGAGCCTCTTGCAACAGATAAACCGGTGTTTGCAAAGAATCAGTACGATGTTCCAGGCAAACCAGGAACCCCTGAGGTTGCGGACACAGATAGAGATCACATAAAGATAAGATGGAGTCCTCCTATTTCCAATGGAGGATCTCAAATCATTGGGTATGAAGTTGAGAGACGAGATATTAAGAATCCTAGGTGGGTAAAGATTACCAAAGAGCCATGCAGATTTAATGAGTACAACGACGAGAAAGTGACAGAAGGACATGAATACGAATATCGAGTGACGGCTGTAAATGCGGCTGGCCCTGGAAAACCGTCTGACGCGTCCAAATCATTCACAGCAAGACCAATGAAGGAACCACCGAGGTTGAATCTTGATGGCCTCCAAGGGAAACGAATCAAGGTTCGGGCTGGTGAACCAATTAATATTGATATTCCACTTTCTGGAGCTCCAATTCCAGAAATCAAATGGACCAAGGATGGAAAGTCCTTGCCCAAGACTAACAGAATCGAGGTATTTATTTCCTTTTCATATAATAAGTACCCATCTTGCAATTATTGTCTAACGTTTTATCATTTCTACAGAGTTCTACCAAGAGTACCAATACTAAACTGCATATTTCATCTTCACTTCGTGGAGACTCTGGAAAATACACAATAACGGCTACCAATGACTTCGGAAGTGATAAAGCAGACATCGAGGTTATCGTGGTTGATAAACCAGGACCACCAGGTGGACCTCTTGAGCCGTCCAAGATCACCGGAGATTCTATTACTCTTACATGGAGACCACCTGAAGATGATGGTGGTGCTGAAATCAACGGTTAGTTTATTTTTTTTAAACATTCACTATATATTTACTACTCATAGTGTTTATGTTAGTATCTACTTACTAAGCGAATAATTCTTCTTTCTAATTTCAGGTTACGTTGTTGAAAGATGTGAATATGGAAAAGATGATTGGAAGTCTTGTCCAGGATTTTGTCCAAAAGCAGAATTTACTGTTAAGGGACTTGAAGAAGGAAAGAAATACGTGTTCCGAGTCCGTGCTGAAAATCTTTATGGACTATCGGAAGCCCTTGAAAGTAAACCAACGGTAGCTAAGTCTCCATTTGATCCCCCAGAAGCACCAGATGCTCCTCAAATCTTATCATACAGTCCAACCTCCGCCTCACTTCAATGGACTCCACCATTTTCATCTGGTGGTAGACCAATCACTGGTTACTACATTGAAAAACGTGACCGTAGCGGTGAATGGGTGCGAGTGAATAATTTCCCAACTCCAAACATGAGTATGACTGTACAAGGACTTCATGATGGAATGAAATATGATTTCCGAGTGGTTGCTGTTAATGAAGCAGGACCTGGTAAACCATCCAAACCGTCCGACCAAATAATTGCAGGAGTTCAAAAGTTCGTTCCTGATGCACCCGATCAGCCTAAACCTGACAGGGTTTCCAAAGATTCTATTACAATATCGTGGAAAGCTCCAGCATCGGACGGTGGTGCAAGACTCCGTGGCTATATTGTCCAGAAGAAAACCAAGGACGGAAAAGATTGGGAGGAAGTTAATGATTATCCTCATCCAAGTACAACAATGACTATCGGAGGCTTGAAGGAAGGACAGGAATATACCTTCCGCATTATGGCTGTTAACGAAGTTGGAAGAAGTCAGCCTAGTCGTCCAAGCAATAACATTCTGGTTGAAGAGCAGCCTAATAAGCCAAAACTGGATCTTGGAGGACTACGAGACATTACTGTTAGAGCTGGAGAGGACTTTTCCATTAGCATTCCATTCGTGGCTTTCCCCAAGCCTACAGCCACTTGGTATGCTAACGAACTCATTCTCAGTGACTCTGATTCAAGAATTTTTATTCAAACTGGAGATGACTACGCTAGTATGGTATTGAAAAATTCTAAACGCACAGATAGTGGAGTTTACAAGATTCAGGTGAAAAACACATCTGGCTTTGATACTGGAACTCTCAATGTACGAGTTTTGGACCGACCCTCACCACCTGAAAATCTTCGGGCAGAAGAGTTTGCTGGTGAATGCCTTACTCTCTCATGGAGTCCACCAAGAGACAATGGTGGAGCTGACATCACGAATTATGTTGTCGAAAGACGTGAAGCTAAGACACAAACTTGGACCAAGGTCTCCAGCTATGTCACTTCTAATTATTGTAGAATCCGAAATTTGACTGTTGGAAGGGATTATGAGTTTAGAGTTGTGGCTGAAAATCAATACGGAACATCCGAACCTGCCTACACCACTGAACCGGTCAAAGCCAAACATCCCTTCGACCCACCTGGTCCACCAGGCGAACCAAGGGCAATTGAAACCACTGAAGATTCCATTACTCTAACTTGGCTCAAGCCTCGTAACGATGGCGGATCTCCGATCCGTGGATATGTTATTGAGAAGAGGATGAAGGGTGAAGATGTATGGACTAAGGCATCTCATCAAATAGTTCCTGATCTCTCATACCGGGTTATCAACCTTCAAGATGGAAAAGAATACGAATTCCGTGTGGCAGCGATCAATGCCGCAGGTCAAGGTGCATGGAGCTCTGGTTCAGATTATATTCTATGCCAACCACCTCCATGTGCTCCCAAGATCACTAGTGACTTAAGTATCAGAGACATGACTGTGATTGCGGGTGAAGAATTTACAATTACAGTTCCATTCATTGGAAGTCCATTGCCCAAGGTTACATGGACAGTAAATGCTGAAGAAGTGTTCCCTGACGATCGTATCAAATTTGAATCTCATTCCGGCTTTATGAAATACATTAACAAATGTGCTAGACGATCTGACACAGGAAAATATACTATTCAGTTGGTAAATACAGAAGGATCAGACACTGCTTCCTGCAAAGTTTTAGTTGTAGACAAACCTGGACCACCACAGGGACCACTGGATGTAGCTGATATCACTCCAGAAACCTGTTCACTAAGTTGGAGACCACCTTTAGACGACGGTGGCTCAGCAATCACCAACTATATCGTGGAAAAGTTGGACCCATTCACTGGAGTATGGGTGAAAGTGAGCAGCTTTGTACGGGGTTGTAGTTACGATGTCATCGGTCTCGAACCAAGTAAGAAATATAGTTTCAGAATTCGTGCAGAAAATCAATACGGAATAAGTCAGCCCTTAGAATCTGAGCAGCCTATCACTGCCAAATTCCCATTCACCGTTCCAGATGCTCCAGGACAGCCAAGAGTCATCGATTGGGATAACAGTTCTGCAACTTTGACTTGGGATAAGCCATACAACGATGGTGGCTCGAAGATCCAAGGGTACAAAGTAGAGTTCCGTGATGTGGCTGAAGATCATGATTGGAAAATGGCAAACGATTACCTTGTAAAGGATACGACTTATGTGGTGCACAACCTAGTGCATGGACATGAGTATGAGTTTAGAATTCGAGCTAAGAACGCTGCTGGATTTAGTAAACCTTCACCTTCTTCAAGCCATTTCAAGATGAAGGGTAAATTTGGAATTCCGTCACCTCCTGGTACACCTCAAGTGACTAAGGTTGGCCGTGGATACTGTGATCTTAAATGGGAGCTTCCAAGATCAGATGGCGGTTCTAGAATCACTGGATATATTATTGAGAAGCGTGAAGTTGGTTCTTCTCTCTGGATGAGGTGCAATGAATACAATGTAACCGATTTGAACATGACGATCTCTAGTCTAAGTGATGGAAGAGAGTATGAATTCCGTGTTTATGCCGTTAATGCCGCTGGAAAGAGTGAACCAGCTAACTGCGCTTCCCCCGTCAAGATCCAAGAAGTTGCAGGTGGCCTCAGTCCAGAATTCGTCAGAACGCTTGCAAACACATCAAGTCCCAAAGGAAAGCAACTTATCCTCGAATGCGAAGCAACTGGAAAGCCCATGCCAACCCCTCGGTGGTTAAGGAACGGCCGAGAAATTCAATTCTCTGTACGTATTCGTCAAGAGGTTGATTGTGGAGTTTTCCGTCTTATTATCACTGATATACAAGACGGAGATGATGGTGATTACACTTGTCAAGCCAATAACCCAGTTGGACACTGCTACACCACGGCACGTGTAAGAATTGGAGCTCCACCAAGACTCGATAGAGTTCCGGGAGACTTATACCTTCCCCAAGGAGAAAATACCAAGATTAAGATCAACTACTCTGGAGACAATCCCATGGATATTAGAATTAGCAAAGATGGGGTCCAAATTACAGAAACCACAAGAATCAAGATAACAATATTTGACGAATACTTTGTCATTTTCATTAAAGAACTGTCCAAAGATGATGCTGGACATTATACAATTACGCTTAAGAACGATAGTGGCAGCGTCTCCGCATCCTTTACCATTTACATCACAGGACTTCCAGGACCTCCTCTGGGACCTTTGGAACTCTCTGACGTTAGCAAGCATATGTGTACATTAAAATGGAAGCCACCTTCATATGATGGTGGACGTAAGATCACCCACTACGTTGTTGAGAGAAGGGACGTCACAAGCAGTCACTGGATTCAGGTTGCCTCACAGGTCAAGTCAACAACATTTACCGTTCAAGGCCTTACTGAGGGCCAAGAATACCTGTTTAGGGTTCTTGCCTGCAATGAGAACGGCATGGGACCCCCACTAGAAGGAACGAATTCTATTAAAGCCAAAGCTCCATTTGACCCCCCTGGACCACCCGGAGCCCCCAAGATTGCCGAGGTGGGAGGAGACTTTGTTCATCTCAGTTGGGATAAGCCAGAGTCTGACGGCGGTTCTAGAATTACAGGATACTGGGTGGATAAACGAGAAGTTGGAACGGTAGCATGGCAAAGGGTTAACACTTCCATTTGCCTTCCCAACCAGATTAATGTGAGTAACTTGATTGAAGGCCGAAGTTACGAGTTCCGAGTGATAGCCGAAAACGCAGCCGGTCCTTCGCATCCATCCCCATCTTCAGCCAGTGTTAAGGTGACAGATCCTAATGCAGCTGTCGCTCCTGAAATCGTATCCCCTCTTAAGAATGCAATGGCACCGGAAGGAAAGAATGCTCAATTCGTATGCAAAATCACAGGGCAGCCCAAACCAAACGTTACCTGGTATAAGGGAGCCCGAGAAATAGGTCATGGAGGCAAATATCACATGAGCCATGACGGAGAGTCCTACAGTCTCACCGTGTATGATGTGTTTGGTGAAGATGCGGATGAGTATGTTTGCCGAGCAGTGAACAAAGCTGGAGCAAAATCAACTCGAGCAGAATTAGTAATAATGTCAGCTCCTAAGCTGCACGTTCCTCCAAGATTCCGTGATACAGCCTACTTTGATAAGGGTGAAAATGTCATCATTAAGATACCTTTCACAGGGGTTCCTCGACCAAAGATCACCTGGAGTAAGGACGGTGAAAAGATTGAAAGTGGTGCTCATTACCATGTAGAAGTGAAGGAAAGACATGCCGTGCTAACGATTAGAGACGCAAGTCAAATTGACAACGGACCATATTCCATACTAGCAGAAAATGACCTAGGAATGGACTCGGCTATCTTAAAGATTCAAATCAGCGACAGGCCAGACCCTCCTCAACATGTGATTGTAGAAAGTGTCGGAACGGACTCTTTGGTTGTCACCTGGCAAGCTCCACGATGGGATGGTGGGTCAAGTATTACAAACTACCTGGTTGAGAAGAGAGAACACCCGATGACCTCGTGGATTCGAGTAGGATTTACAAGACTGACCACAATTCAAGTGACAGGCTTAAGTCCTGGACACCAGTATGAGTTCCGCATCTATGCCGAAAATGTGTACGGACGCAGTGATGCTTCTGATGTTACCAAAATAGTGCAAACGAAAGATGTAGGCAAGAAAGCTCAGAAAAAGAAGGAGTACGAGGTGGATGCAAGTGGAAAGAAAATCAGAGGAAGGTCCGATGAGAAAGTCAAGGACTATGACCAATATGTGTTCTCTATCTATTCCAAATATGTTCCTCAACCTGTCGAAATCAAAACTTCTAGTGTTTATGATTATTATGACATCTTAGAAGAGATTGGGACGGGGGCCTTTGGGGTTGTCCATCGTTGTCGTGAGAGAAAGACGTAAGTTGTAGTAATTTTGCGTTCACATGATCCGGTTCTCATTTTTTTGACAAGACGCTATTGAGTATGTTTTATTTTTTAGTGGTCACATCTTTGCTGCCAAGTTTATTCCTGTATCTCATGCTCTTGAGAAAGAGTTAATACGCCGAGAGATTGATATCATGAATCAACTCCATCACCCTAAGCTAATAAACCTCCATGACGCATTTGAAGATGATGATGAGATGGTCCTAATTTATGAATTGTAAGTCCAAAAGTAATTGTTAATTGCTTCCAAGAATTTTTGGGGGCAGGTAGAGTATATATCTACTTAAAATAATATAGCCTGTCCGGAGGAGAGCTTTTTGAAAGAATTACAGCTGAAGGATACCAAATGTCTGAAGCTGAAGTTATCAATTACATGAGACAGATCTGTGAAGGTGTCAAGCATATGCACGAGAGAAATATCATTCATCTTGGTAAGTCGGCCGTAATTCTAGAAATACTAATAATGAAGACTTCCAATGAGTTTCAATACATGTAAATTCTATACTTCCAGACATAAAGCCCGAAAACATCATGTGCCAGACCAAGAGTAGTACGAATGTCAAGTTAATAGACTTCGGACTTGCGACACGTTTAGATCCAAATGAAGTTGTAAAGATCTCCACTGGTACGGCCGAGTTTGCAGCCCCTGAAATAGTCGAACGAGAACCAGTAGGATTTTACACTGACATGTGGGCTGTAGGAGTATTAGCCTATGTTTTGTAAGACTACTTTTCAAAATGTCATGTATCTGATACTGTATATTTTTGAGTGAATAATTTACCATTTTATTTAATTCACTTAGATTAAGTGGGCTATCACCCTTTGCTGGGGAAAATGACATAGATACTTTGAAAAACGTAAAAGCATGCGATTGGGACTTTGATGAGGAAGCTTTTGCCAATGTTTCAGACGAAGGCAAAGACTTCATTCGACATCTCCTTATTAAAAACAAAGAGTGAGGAATTAATTCTGAAATTATTGAACACATATTTCTTTCAAACATGTTGGGTTGAAAATACAATTAATGTACATTTGCAGAAAACGAATGACTGCTCATGAATGTTTGCAACACTCATGGCTTACTGGTGATCATTCCGGACGTGTACAGCCCATCGACAACTCCAGATTTTTGGCCCTTCGCGATAAAATTCGTGCGAAATATCCCTTCTGGGATGATTGCATCCTACCTCTTGGCCACCTTGCCGAGTATTCATCCCTCAGAAAGCTACAGATCGAAAAATATAGGATACACGAAACCTACTTTGGTATGCCTTATTATTTTATCATCGCTACAACTGTATTTGTGATGTACCTGCATTAACATTAATGTACTTTAGACCGCAGACAAGCAGCTCCGCGATTTGTGATCAAACCAAGAAGTACTTTTGCATATGAAGGACAAAGTGCGAAGTTTACATGCCGTGTCATAGCCATTGCAGCTCCAACATTGACCTGGTATCACAACAATTCCGAACTTCGTCAAAGTGTTAAATTTATGAAGCGTTATCAAGGCGAAGACTATACATTCGTTATTAATCGAGTGAAACTAGAAGACCGAGGAGAGTATATCATTAGAGCAGAAAATCATTATGGATACAGAGAAGAAGTCGTGTTCATCAATGTCCAACGTATGTATGGTTTACTAATTACGGTCATTAGAGGAATTAAGTGAATACTGCGTACAAAATAAATTATTACTTTGTAAACCATAGCACTGCCCAAAGAAGTACCCGCGTACAAACCTGAAGCTGCTCCAGTTCGCCGAAGACAACCCTTAGAATGGCGTTCCATGTGGCAAGAAGAGCGTGACTCAGCCCCATGCTTTACTTTCCATCTCCGCCCACGTGTTGTTCAATACCATCACCCCTCTTGTAAACTGCTATGTTGTCTAAGTGGAAAGCCTAACCCTAGTGTACGCCCTTATTTTTTTCATACATCAATAATTAGTATGATTTTTTAAAAACTGATTTTTAAATATTGTAATTATCTTGCATATTAGGTTAAATGGTTCAAAGGAACAAGAGAACTTAGCCGTAACGATTACAACATAACCCACTCGGATGGTGTGGTTGCACTGGAGATTTTGGACTGCAAACCAGAAGACTCCGGCAAATATCGATGTGTAGCCACAAATCATCTTGGAACTGATGAAACTGTTTGTGTAGTAATTGTAGAAGGTGAACAATGGCATTCTTATACCTAGTAGGCTTTACATGTTTTATTCTCTCCAAATGCCAAATATTTGATAAGTTGATTCAAGTTGCATTCTTTCCGTTAAGTTCAGAGCAGACCTGCTAGACAGCCAATGCAGTATTTTAATACTGATATATAACCACTTTTAACACATGCTAAAATCACAAACCAAGCCATAACAGTTTACTTTATTATTGAGCTACACAACGCATAATTTCAATCAGATTAAATCAGGGATAAAATTTAGTTAATATTTTTTGAGTGCTTTCCATGTCACTCAGGAGAACCGCTCGCTGCTATGCTGCTTACAATTACAACTTACCAAATGATATATAATTCTATCAACACTACATTACGATATTACGATAAACTATAATATGATTACGATACGACTTACCTAATATAAATTCATAGAAAGTTTTAAAACACTCCAAAGTCACGCTGTCATGTCAGTCAAAACCCCTATATCTGCTGCCTTAAATGTGTTTCTTTTCTTAATAATTTGTCTTTGCTCACTTGATTTGCATTATTATTTCGCATTTCTATTACCGCATTTCATCGCAATTTTATTACATTGCTCGTTAAATCATCGCTTCATGTTCAGCCTGTACCTCCCGACAATCTATATCAATAGCTACCTCCCTCCAGTCATCTTTCACTATGTCGTTATCCCTTTCTCTCTAATTTTTTTTGGAATACAAGTAGACTTATCGGAACGCAGGTTTTGTTTTGGTAAAATATAATAACCCTCAATCCCCAAATGTTTTTTGCCACCGCCTTTTTTTACATGGCTTTTTAGTCGGAACGTTTCCGTGTACGAGCTAAATTTTGCGGCCGTTTTTTGTGTGTCTAGTCCAAATTTTTTGGGTGGCCTAGATTTTTGCTTCTCCAATCCCCTTGCTGAGGAAGGGTAATGTTTAGTTGTCTGACGGAATCGCATTGCTCAAGATAAGGCAGAATTGTGGAGATGGAGGTGGGTGTGATGTAAGGAAAAAGCCAAAGATTACTTCAGGATGATGAAGGATCTAATAGATTTAGCGTGGGGGAAGTATACAGCGAACTTTCTAGGAGATACAGACATGTCAAACCATCATGAATGAAGAAATGCTTAAGACTCCAAGGTCCATGAAAGGGGCTCGAGTTTTATGATTGATCTCTTGCAGCTTTTTGCTTCAGGTTGACCTATAGGCAGGTGAATGATTGAGACAGCAGCATTCATGCCCGATAGCTTAAGATTGGCTGCAAAAAGATAGTCCCATTTTAAGACGGCTAAGAAGACCGATGCTGTTAACCACCTACACAGCTTCTGATTGATTGGACCCCGCCCACCGCCTTAAAGCCAGTTCGCATAAAAATGCATACCTTCCCAGTGAATTGGTAGCTGTATTTAACCACCGACGTGTGACGATATCCCGATTCCCTGATGTGATCCAAACTTCCAAACGCTTGGCTGGCTATGCCTTCTTATGATACCAGAAACACGCACACACGGGACATTTTAATCTAATACGATGTATTTGCAAGATCGCATGCTTTTTTTACAGAAATTGGCATCCACACAGACAGAAAAGGCCGAGATAGTATAAACGCATTTACTTAGGCTCGTTTAGGTCTCATCCTATCTTATGATTTATATCTTATCTTAGGGGATTCTTCCACACCCGAACAGACCCAACTTGCCCATAATTTACTTTACTCCGGAGGTAACTTTCTCCTCTTCTTTCATTACTTTACTTTTATTAACTATCAAACATTTTCTCCGCAGTTTTGAAACTTTTTGGATATGATGTTTGCTTTTGCATGCGGCTATGACTCAAGGCTTTCTTTCAATTCAATTTGTCAGCAAGAGCTTTTATTTGGGTGGATTATTTATCTGGTCTGGTGCAAGTGCAGGGGGACCGTCAGGGAACTGACGGCGTCCTCCCTACCAATCTGAGAGACTTGAGTTTTAATTTACTAATTACTTTTTTCTTACTTCTCCGGAAAAATATACCTTTTATGGACGTGTTTGAGGGATTTATACTGAGTTCAGAGTTCTAGACTAGACTAGGCCTCTTCTAGGTAAGGTTTGAAATATTAGAAGAGCAATTTTATGTTCATGTATGGGTTTCGTAGTGTCAAGTTTTTGGTTTACGTAGGTGAAAGATAGTTTTAGAGATGCGTACAATTTATTTTTGGTTGGGTTGAGTTACAAGAGTAACTACTGAATTACCTAGTAATTGCCCAGATTAGACGGTCCTTGGTTTCTTGGCCGTTTGAAGTTTTTGCAGTGACTTTTAAGAGTGATTTTTAAGAATCTATACATAAAGGTGTAAGATATCATTTTAATCCCATTGATTTTGAAACAGATCGGAGATACATGCCAGAATCTCATAGTAAACCCAAAGAAACAGCAAAACCTGCAAGTAAACCGGCCGCAGATACTACCAGATCGTCAGGATCAACTTATGGAAATCAAAAGGTTCGTTAACACACTAAGACTTGTCTATTTCCCATACAACCTAGGTCTATTTGACGAATAATGAAACTTATATCGCAATTTTACGTCTCAATTTGTAGGCTGCAGCAACGATAGGAATAACAAGTAGTCCGGCAGATGACATAAAAGCCGCCGTACCTTCGAGTAGAACGCCAAAACCGTATGGAAAGACGCTAGATACGGGGAGTCCAAATAGGTCTCGCTCAACGACTAAAGAATTAGAATGTATGTCTTTTATAAAATGCATGTTTAAAAAATATATCCTCCCTAAATCTTCTAAAGAAAATATCCTTCGTAAAAGAATGAAAGTATTGCTACTTCACATTATCTTGTGTATTTCGTCTAGTACCATCGGAAGACGGGCCCATGTCAACCCCAACCGTTTCTAAGTCTTTGCCTGTTAGCTTATCAGTGAAAGATGGGCAGTCGTTAGAGATGAGTTGTGAGTTTAAAGGGGATCCCGAACCTCAAGTCAGTTGGACTAAAAATGGAGAGCCCCTTGTGTCCTCTGATGCTGTCGCCATCAAATATAAAAATCGTGTTGCAGTTATGACTATTCCCGAAGTTTTCCCCGAAGACGAAGGAACCTATGTTTGCATTGCTGTTAACTCCATGGGAAAAATTGACACTAAATGTTCTTTAAAGGTTTTAGGTAAGCTGTGGGTGAAATTACTCAGTATTTCCCGTTTTAATTCCTCTAAGGAATCAATTAGAGGGTGGAATTCAAATCGGAAGTAGAGTATGTTGCAATAATATGCTTTTACTTGCAGCTATGGAAGGTCCTGCAGCAGCTAAAGAAAAAGTTTCTGACGATAAGCCCCCAGTTATCGTAGATCACCTTCAGTCAGCGTTAGTGAAAGATGGGGAAGCAGTTGTCCTCTCTTGTCGTGTTACAGGTAATTCATACCTGTACCTTAGTAATTAGTATTATTGGCATCGTAGGTAAAAAAGATGTCATCTTAAATGTGTATGGGATATTTTACAGGAGCTGCAAAGTTCGATGTTGTGTGGTTACACAATGACAAAGAGATTAAGCCTAGCAAAGACTTCCAATATGAAATATCAGGGGACAATAGAATTTTGAAAATAGCTGAAATCTTCCCCGAAGACTCCGGAACTTATACTTGTGAGGCTTTCAATGATGCCGGGGAAGCCTTCAGCTCTTGCTCCCTTATTGTCGTTGGTAAGTCTTTGAAGTGATTAATTTCAACGGTTTGTCCATCAGTTGCTATTAATTCATTTTAAAACATATCTACCTCTTTTTAGTTCCTAATGAAGAGCAAAAGAGTCCATCTTTCAAGACATTCCCACGGTCTTCCACAGTTAAAGAGGGAGAATCAGTCACTTTTACCTGTGAAACCGAAAAAGCCCCTCAATCTGGTAAATCTATCTATAAAAGTATTTTTACATTCTGAGCATCACTCGCAAGTGAAGCCTGCATATTGACTTTTGAATGATAACTCTAGTGGAATGGTCAAAGGACGGGAAAGCATTAGCAGAGTCAGCGAAGGTTCACATAAAGTCACCAGGAAAGACTAAGTTCCAGCTTGAAGTATTGAACTGTGCGACTAGTGATGTTGGTCAATATTCAGTTAAAATTGTCGGTAAAAAGGGCGATTCAACAGCCTCTTTTGCCAACAATGTAGTCCCGCCCCATACCCTTCTTTAAGTAACTAGAGTTAGATAATAACTGATCAATGTAAGTCAACTGAGGAGCTGCTACTGTGTTGCATACGTAAGAATAATAGACGAGTACGACGACTACTACTACTACTTACTAAATAATAATTGGCTAGTACTGAGTACCAAGTACATAGGAATAAGGAGTGAAAGAACTGTGTTGTCGTCGAGTAAAAGTTGAGTCAGTTTTAAGGACACTGTGTTGTTGGAGATGTTAAGAAGCACGTTTATACATACAAAATATCGGATAACTTGCTTGGTTGAATGTGTTTCATAAAAGAGCGAATGGGTTATTTTAGCTTTAATTATATTATACCTCTATATACTATTATGTAAAACTAGTTAAGGTTCAAAATTAACGAAACTGTAAGGAACATACCTCCGTAATATTAATTCAGGTACTTATGATCGGGAACGGATGTCCAATAATGATGCATCAACTGTGGAAAGTCAACCGTCCATTAGAAATAAGTGGCTACTTGACATAACTAATGCTGCAACTCACTGCCTTATCAATTAAGCCTCAATCTGCAGCGCGACAGGGGCATCTATTACCTAACAACAACGCTCTGATTCTATCTCAAAGCGGCCTTATACTTAGGGTGTGGATAAAAACTTTCAATTTGACTAACACCATATATTAGCTCCCCCTTTACATGGAATCTAAAATTTTTGCATACCTGAAATTTATTTTGAACATATCCTGATTAGAGACCTTAAGCTATCTTGCATTACTTTCTGTATGTTAAGCTGAAGGTGACCATGCAACTACGAGGGCAAATACTTTTAAAAGGAACACCTATGATGAGCACACTTAATTACGAAGATGACTGCAACATAACTTACTGAGCAAAGCTAGGAGTAAATCAATGGTATTTTAACTTAACGTTCATAACGAGTGATCTTCTGATGGCTAGTCATTACATAGGGTAACTTCCACAATAATTGTTCACCGTCGACTCGCCAATTGTTCGATTAAAATATTTAATAATTAGTAGAATGAGTTGTTATCTATGACAAGGTGAAAGATGAATGCAACCTGAGAGTAGTTTAGATTAACTAATTAATTTAATCATTAATTTAAGTTGTGTACACAATAGCTCATTAAGAAATACACAGTCCTGTTATGATTCGATGGTTCAATAATAAACACACTGCGGCTACTACATACCACTGTATGAGGAAATTGGGAATAAATCGAATTCGAACGGAACAAAGAACGCGTCTATTGTTCTCTCATTGACCATTTCCATGCAATGCTCCCCCCACTGCTCAACATCAAAGATAGAACAATTCATTTCATTGAACCACACCCACTATTAAGATACATTTTTTGGCAATTACACCTAGATGAATAAATAAATGCTCAAGAAGTTCATAAAAAGAGTGTGTAAAAGAGTATAGCATTATGCGTCCCCTTCCTAGGGGGACTTCATATTGTGTCCGTCATTCCTGTCTTATCTATCAATGAAAGGTTTAGTCCATATATCTGTAAAAACCCATACCGCACCGGTGACATAAATTTCAATTAAAAAAAATTTCGTTGCCATGGTATTTTAGCATTTGATTGAATGCTAAACGAATTTATCAATAGGACCCCCGTTCCCGTCTCCCGAATCCCTTCTTATCCTGCAGTCAGACTTGTTTGTAAACTTTCATATATACTCTTTTCTAAAACCTGTGTCTCCGCCGTATCCCTACTCCTTATCTTTCTCTGCAATACAATGCCACTTCCAACCGTCAGAACCTACCGTGTAAATCATAAAGACAAAGAGACTCGTCAAAAAATAAAATTCATATACAATACCCATCCCAGAAGTGGCATGCCATCCTACGTGACCTACAAGCTGAACGAAGAGAGTGTCAAAAAACTTCTACAGCTTTGCTATGACCAGAAAAAAACGGTACAAAAACGTGATGGTGAGCGTCCAATTTCCAGCATTACGTACAGGCTGGACACCAACAGGGAAGACGAGCCTGCAAGCGCCATCATGACCTATGGAGTGGACCCCATAACCGATAAGAAGTCTACACGTTGGGTCTTTACTAAGATTTTGGACTCCGAGAGTGATCTGAAGCCTCAAACCTCGACTAATAACTACCGAGTAGACTCCATAGATCATCAGAAGTCTCCAAGCTCGACGCTTACCTGTGGAGTAGGCACCAAAAGTGATAAGAAGACTAAAGGTTAGGCATTGAAAAGTCTTCGGAAAGATAAAATAATGTATGACTGAGCCGGCAGAGATAAGCTGCCGATATTCTATAGAGTTCGCAATGTCCAACTTAAATACATAATAAATCATTCATTCAGGTTGGGGCCATACCTACAGGGTGGACACTAAAGATGATAAGACGTCTCCAACCTCGACCCAAACCTATGGAGTATGCCCCAAAAGTGATAAAAAGACAAAAGGTTGGGGCTGGGGGGTTAAAAATCGTCATATAAATAGAATAATGTATGATTGAAACGGCAGAGATAAGCTGCCGATATTGTATAGAGTTCGTAATGTCCAACTTAAATACATAATAAATCATTCATTCAGGTTGGGGCCTTATCTACAGGGTGGACTCTAAAGATGATCAAACGTCTTTAAGCACGACGCTTACCTACGGAGTAGGCCCCAAACGTGATAAGAAGAATACAGGTTGGGGCCTTACCTACAGGGCGGACTCCAAAGATGATCAGAAGTCTACAACCTCAACCCAAACCTATGGAGTAGGCCGCAAAAGTGATAGAAGAACAAAAGGTTGGGGCTGGGGCGTTAAAAATCGGCATATAAATAGAATAATTTATGATTGAACCGGCGGTGATAAGCTGTTGGAATTGCATAAAGTTCGTAATGTGAATGTCCGACTTAAATACATAATAAATCATTCATTCAGGTTGGGGCCTTATCTACAGGGTGGACTCCAAAAGTGATAAGAAGCCACCAAGTTCGAGCTATAATCCCCAGAAAGCAAACCCCATAAAAGATAAGAAGACTACACATTGGGGCCTTAACTGCAAGGTGGACCCCAAAATCGATAAAAAGCCGCCAAGTTGGAGCTATTCCTATAAAGTAGACCCCAAAATCGATAAAAAGCCTCCAAGTTGGAGCTATTCCTATAAAGTAGACCCGAAAAGTGATAAAAAGCTTCCAACTTGGAGCTCTGCATCCAAGACAAACCCCAAAGGCGATAAGAAGCCTCCAGCTCCGAGCAATGACTATCGGGTAAACCCCAAAGGCGACAAGAAGCCTCCAGCTCCGAGCAATGA
>JAQFZX010000795.1:0-44474 GCA_034682405.1 Hydroisotoma schaefferi
GCGTAGATTTTATCTGTAAAATTTGGATTTTTTACTTCGAAACTAATATTTTAGAGAAAAAACCTGAAAAATCCAAGATTATTTTGGGTTGAAACAATAACAGCCCCCCGGAATAACTCTCCCCTGCAAATGAGGCCATTGAAACAATAACTCCCCAGGGGAGTAATTTCCGGAAATACGGTACCTTTTAGGGCTTTTTACCGTGGTCCGTCCGTTAAACTGTCAATTTCTGTCAATTTATTCATATTTTTGTGATACAAGTAGAAAAAATTTTTTAGGCTATATAACCCAGTGGGGTTTTTTGAACCCATCGGGTCTTCAAATTGTCAATTTTAGAATGTAAGTATCAGTAAATATCAGATAAATTTGCAAATTTGGAATTTCTAGCATCCTTTGCTCATGAGTTATCGTGCTGACAGACGGACGGACGGACGGACGGACGGACACAGTAATCCCTATAGCCCTAGAATGGGCTAAAAAACTATCCTGAGATATTAGACTATCTTCTATGTAGATAGTATGAGTACAAGAAGTGTGTAAGTGTTGTGAAAAAAGTTGAAATAAGCTACAAACTCCACAAGTAGACGGTTTTACAATAATCTCAGTGACGTCTAACAGTTATACAGGATAACACATTTTTACTGCTATTCATGTTACATACACTCACTAGAATCTCATAAAGAATCTGAGCCTGAGCATATGAGGCAGTGTTTGTTAGAAAGATACGAAAAAGAAGCGATGTTTCTCATGTAGTGTGAGTTTAGTTAGTTAGAGAAGATGCCTTTTCTGCTCAGTAAATCCTTGCTGACAATAATGAGTGTTGGGCAAAGGGACGAAGTAATGGAAGTATAAGCGATCTACTTTCTCCCTGATTGCTTCAAGTACTTCCCTTTCCACTCATTCCTTAATGCTTAGTCGGCTTAAAGGAATTATCCTATTTAACAGAACACTGGTTCCCTCGCTCTCCCCATCATCGGAAGAGTGAATTAGCGGAGGAGTATGTAGTGGCAGGCTGCTCTCTTTGTAAAAAAAGTGTTCCATTCCAAGTCATTCCAGGAATTAAGAAAGCTTTAACTAATCTACATGAACTGGCTGGAATTTACACAAAGACCAAGACATATTTGCGAATATGGCTTGTAAGATATAAAACCTCCGGGTGCAGCTGGCAGAGCCCATTCTACGGCGCTTTGGTGCAATATTTATAGCCGTGTCTCTTTGGAACACTTATTTTTTTAGATAGGTCTTTGTTTTTCAACGTGGGGGCAAGCCCCCACACCTCTAGTGCTTTCTTTTTTTAATTTTTGTTCGGGTAAAAAACAGATTTCCGGCTCTTTACTTACCCGATGGGATTTTTTGATCCCCATGGGTCTTCGAACTGTTGATTTGGGCTGAACTATTTATATTTTTGTAATTTTAGTAGAAAAGTAGAAAAATATTTTTCAGGCTGTTTAATTACCAGATGAGGTTTTTTGGCCCCCACGGGTCTTCAAACTGTCGATTTTGGCCAAAATATTTATATTTTGTGATTTTGGTGGAAAAGTAGAAAAATATTTTTCAGGCTATTTAATTACCCGGTGGGGCTTTGTGACCCCCACGGGTCTTTACTGGGACCGATCGGTCTCATTCATTTGAAAGAATAATTCCCCACCCCGAAATAATTCCCCCCCCCCCCCCGGTTTGTAGTTAGCGCAGTTGCCACCTGTGTGCAAAGTTTCAGCCGGATCGGTTGGATAGGTTCTGAGATCTCGCGCGAACGGACAGACACCAGACAGACGGACACGACAACCTATATAGCCCTAGAATGGGCTAAAAAGTAGGTGAAAGAAAGCAGCCTCAGTGGAGTTCTTGCAGAGGTTTTTAACAGCGCAGTTCATTTAGTTGCCGGAAATTTTTTAAAAGTGAAATGGTATAATTGCTCATTAGGAAAGAATTTTTGAGTCTGCAAGTTATAAAGGCTGTCCTATTTTCCCAACCCATTACCCAAAAGTTGAAACGAAAAATTGTTTTAAAATATAAAATTTTCTTTTAAGATAATGTGGGATTTATCAATAGTAATAGTTCGGGGAGAACCTTTAACTTGGGCTGTTCTCATATTCTGTAAGAAAAAAAATCTGAGTAAGAGGAAATCCACTTTTGATCTTCCCATTAGTGAGCGATGTGTAGCTTATTCTCCTTAAACTCTTGTAATCTAGTTTGTACATCTGTTCACTGCAGAATTATAGTTCTGGATCATTATTATGACAATTGCTGGTTATGAATAGCAGAATTAGATTTGTTGAAATGAAAGCATTTATTTTTTAAATACTTTTGTTTACACAAGATCCGATTCTCTAGGGAGAACGTGAATGTAATTTGATACGAATGGCTTTCATTCTCTTACTAACAACGTCCCTCTACCTCATTTATTTGTCTTTCTACGCACTCCCTGTCTGCCCCTGCTGCTGTATTTTTCCTAACGCAGTCTCATTATAATATTTATTGTCATTCACCAGGAGATGGAATGAAATGAACATGTATAAACTAATGTAAATTGACGAACGAACTCCAGCATTACTTTCTATCAAGGTAACGGTCGTCTTCCTCGTAATATAATGGTGTAATATTACTATCCGCGTCGTTAATCCAGCATCTCTTACCCCATCGTTATCTTAATCGTAATCATAGCAGAAAAGGATCATATTTACATCTTCGTCTTCCCCAATCCTCGTCTTTGGAAACACATTTAACAACAATAACAAAGATGAGATAGCCCGTTCTCAACTTTGATTTTGTTATATGACAGTCGCCAAAACTTCATACATGTTTATTTATCCCACTAATAATGCCTTCAATGACAGTAGTATAGAATCAAGGGAAAAATTGTATGTTATGTGATCTGCTAAACCCGTTCATAAGCAATATCATATCATCATGTGTGTCTACTCTCTACAGCAAGGATCAAGGGTAACAGGGAAATATTATAATGAGGTTAAAAACTTATGAGAAGCGATACAAAAGGCACAGAAGCATCCATCTGGCCTTTTTTGGACTTTGTTCGTGTTTCATTTCCATTAACCATTCAACAAGAGGAAGGCAAGGGAGTTTGGAGGACGCAAGGTTAGTCTTAAACTCTTTTGTGGACGGAATGAAAATAAATCTCTCACTACTCTCTATCTCTATCCATTTCATATACATTAGTATTAGTGTTTTAGCTTGCCTTGCATTTTAGCCACAGAGATCCATAGTTCGGATCCATAGGTATTGTTATATGTAAGGATTTTTAACACTAGGCTAGCTCCCTGCCTGGAGAGAAGAGATAATGCTTTGAGAAAACAAAAAAGAGCTCTTTGGTTGGTGGTTCGTGGGTCGCTTCAAATGTAGAGTTTTGTATTAGTCTTGGAATTTCGCACAGTTTGTAACCCTGGTAGGATTTTTAAAACATGCATACCTTCAAGCATATGAGTAAGCGATCGGGTTATTATTATTCAAAGAGTTTGTTCGAAACTGATTTGTGGTCCTGAGAGTGGAAAGAAGACTGAGAGGCAGGCGGAGGAAGGATGGATGTTGGGTTGGGTTATTTATCATCAACTTATTCTTATACTAGGTACAGGTAGACTAACGTGAAAGTAGAATTAATAGCTAATTGTATAGTAAGGGGGGATAGACTAGCCATCTAAAGTACTCAGCCTTCATAAAAAATATTACAGCCACAACAGAGAGTTTTTGTGCGGAAAATATGGTTCCAAATTGTCTACTATAAGTAACTTAAACAATTTAATATCATAGGAGCAAATTATTATAAACATGAAACAGTTATAAGGAATGGTGATTATCATAGTAGCCGATGAGATTTACCACATGTATCTTACCAATCTTTCTCTCGTCTACTGTGGACTGGACAGCAAAGCTGAAAGTTTTATGACAGGATGCTGTTGAGATACTCGAGGAATAAATATATTATAAAAGGATTCCTTCGTTTGTCCATCTCTTCTAGAAAGCAATATAACAAAGTGGGTTAAAAAGTTATAATCTTGCTTTCTGTTTGTAGTGGTTAATGTTGGATTATGAGGCAGTAAATGTGTACAGTTTAAGGTTCTGGTTTCAGTTTCCCAAAGATCTGCTTACCCCCTTTGGAGAACTCTTGGCAAATTACCACTAATAATAATCTTGTTTAAGAAGGGCTAATATGTTTTAATGAGCTTATCCACTCTATATTAGATTAATGATAATATCATTATTAATGCTGTTGGTTAGGATAAGCTATTATTTAGCACTGTACTGTGCCATATATTTAACTCCGTGATAGATAGATTGGCAGAACAGCTAGAATTGTTTTGAGTATAAATATCTCAACCTATTTAACTAGGCAAGGGATATTTATTCGATATAATTTTAAGAAACAAGAGGGGCATGGCCAACGGCTGGGCTTAATTTTCAAGCTTTTAGCACCTTGAACCGGAATAATGTTAATGTTGGTTATTTCAGGCAACAATATATACCAGACGAAGTTCTATAACTTATGAATAAAGCAACCACTCGGATGCACCTTGAGAGCTTTTGTGGATGCGGTTTGCAAGCGTTTTTGGGTGCGATTGGATGCAAATAGATTTAAGGACATGAAATGCTATTTTACAGTATTAATCATCCTTTTACTTAACTAAATTACTAATAGCAGTTTTAAAATCTAAGTTACTGTTGGAATTAGTCGCTCATGTCTTCATTTTCATTTTCTCTTTCCAAATGTTCAACATCACAGCTCCTTTTCTTGTTGTAGGCAATTCGTAGATGAGTGCCTAGGTTATCCTCCGACAAACTGCTCCGTAAAGGTGTCAGGACTCGTCGTAAAGTAGAGAACGATCTCTCTACATCTGCACTGGAGGCAGGTATTGAGAGGGCCTTTAATGCAACAGCTTGAAAGCACGGCATTTCTCTTGAAAATGTGTTCCAAAATTTTAAGACCGAAAATGACGCATCAAATTCTGTGGTTTTTCGAATTTCCTCGTATTTCAATAGTTCACTTTGGCTTACAATACCCGTAACGGAACTCTCAAATCGCTTAAGAGAAGTCGGTAAAGCTTCACGGACTCCTTCCTTTACAAACTGACCTGCTTTTCTTGGGTCAAGGTACTGTATCTCCTTCCAAAATTGAGCTGATGGATGCTTTGAATTTAAATACTCCAACAGTTTCTCAGACTCCTCCCCAAACACTTCGTATGTTAATCCAAGAACTGTTTTTAGCAGCAAATACACGTCTGTTGATGGTGTAGATGGGGATTCTAAAAATTTAATCGTAGAACACAAACCAGGAGTGACGTTAAAAATTTGTTGCAGTTGACGCCTTAGTTTTTCCTTCTTCACGATAGTTTTTAACTTCTTTACTGCAACGCTGTTGGCTTCAGTTTTGTTAATCCACTCCAGCTCGGCTGCTAAATGTTCGTAGTGGAACCTCCCCGCTTCCAGCCATGTTCCCCATCTTGTGATAACAGGAACAGGAGCCAGTTTTCGTGGTAAGCCGAACTGTTCATACTCATCTTGTAGCTCTTGTCGTCGTGACGGAGTTTTCGTCAGCACTGCCTTCATATTGGCTATGTAGACGTCAGCAACCTTTAGCTTTCCACGGACATCCTCAGCAACCAAATGTAGAATATGGGACCAGCAAGTAGAGTGCATCATTCTACATGTACAAAACTTTAAATAAGTATAAACATGCTAATGCTGCTAAAAATGCCACCATAAAACTATTTCTCACCTAGGACATATTATTTTTAAAACTTTTCCAGCTTTTAACATATACTTAGCGTTGTCAGATTTAAGACACACAAACTGGTGATTCTGAATTCCAACTGAAGCAAGGGATGCAAGAACAGCGTTGCTTACAGAAGAGCTATCACATCGTTCCATAAACTGAGTAGTAACTAGTCGAACAGAAGCGCCAGGTTGCGCAGGTCCAATAAGAACATTTAAAACCTTTCGATTCTTTAGATCCGTGGTCTCATCTGAAATCACGATCACATCCTGGCCCCTAAAAGAACGACAGATTCCATGTTTATAATACAAATTGTATTTTTAAACTACCGGATTTCGCTTTTAATTCCCCTGGTGCTTTATTCCTTCAAACGAAAAATGAAAAGGTCTGCTAACATGAACAAGGTATGACATAGCAAGAGATAGGGGGATTTAACCGGAGGGGGATTAATTTGGGATATTAAAAGAACATTCTTAAAAGTAAGTTTTAATTAATTTTAGTTGCGCCTTACTTGCATATAGTTTTCGTTTCCTCAAGGTCACTTAATCCCTCTAACGATAGTAGTTTACGTAGCGTCGTTTCACATGGCAATGATTCCCCATTTTTGACGTGTTCAGTTATCCATTGTCTCATTTCCGGATGACGAAAGACATGCAAAGGTACCCCAGCAGCCGCAAACGCTCCAACCATTTGTTGCCAGACGTCAGTATTTCTCTTGGCTTTTTCAACCACTTGAACAATAGTCATTTGATTAGCTAAGCCTAAAAACCAGAAATTAAAAACAACCAAGAATTCAACAAACAAGAAACCAACAAATCCAGGATTATTTGGACTTGAGCAATAACTCCTCCGGGAATATTACCCCCTAAATATCTCTACCTCGTAAATGAGACAATTAAAAGTTAAAATCCCCATGGGAGTAATTTCTTGAAACACGTTACCTTGTTTTTGTGCGTGTCCAACCGAGTTTAAATGTTTTTGGATGACCGATTTCCTTTCGAAATGTAAGACAATGTTACAATGAGTGCACCATAATTGGGTTTCCTTTACTTTTAATCCAGAGTTCGGAAGATTAGAGAATTCCCGGAAGCGTAAAAACGCTGTAGCCTTTGGTTTACCCATAACTTACTCTCAATCGTTGTACTTTTCGAATTTATAATGGATTGGATTACTTTTTACTTTAAAGTTTCGTTTGGTCTCAATTGTCTTGAAAATACTAACTCGTTAGTCAATAAAGACAAAAAAAGCACTCTGAACACGCTGTAACTATTACGGTTTACCGCTTTAATATATAAGCCATGCACGAAGTTGGTGAGTATGAGATTAACTTGAACTCCAGAAATCGCCCTTTTAACCTTTAAATGCTCATACACATGCGAAAAAATTTGCTGAAGTTGTAATCGGAGGATTATACACAAGCTTTAATTTATTTTTGTTGACGGATGCGGTTCGATGCGATTCAAATTCCGCGATGCGTTTCGATGCGATTCAGGTTCAGCGATGCAATTCGATGCAAATTATGCAAATTCAAAAAATAATTTTTGTATATTTGAAATTGTCAGGTCATTCTCTATGTTGGCGCCCGGCAACCAGGGGTCTAGTGTTTAGGATGCGATAAGATGCAAAAGATGCAAAGTGGTTGCCTTACTTATGAAGAAAATAAGATATTTTCAGCAATTATAATTAATACGTAGTTGGTTTTCAACTTGCAACATCTGATGTTTGAATCACCTTGAACTCTTAGTTTGCTGTGATCTGATATGTGTATTGTGCAAATTCATATTTTTAGTTAGTTGATACTCATTAGAGTATGCCGTCTAAATGAGTACCAACAGCCGAATAAGAATGTCTACGGAGTATATTTGTTTCAGCAAGCAGGAAAATACTGATGCTTTTGGTTATCAACATAAAATATTATTGTTGTTAGCAGATGCAAATAATATTTGCACGTTTTATACTCTTTAAAAGAGTTATCTACATCTGTGGAAGGAAATTATGACCGGGTACTTCCCGTTAATGGTTTGAAAAGTAAAACTTTTGGTAATTTCTAAACTTCCAAAATGATTTTAATTTCAGGTATCAAATCTACGCAACGATGGCATCCTTCTACGTTCCTTTATGCGTGATGGTCGTCGTTTATGCCAAAATCCTCCGTGTTGTTGCTGAAAAAAAGAAGCAGATGACATGGACAAATAACAGTAGAAGTAGCAGTGTTGACAGAACTGCACTGCATGTCGACATGCAGTACCTTCAAGGTGAGCTTTTCAGGCTTTCTCTTTGTCTTCAACTTTTTTGGTCATAAATAATATAATATTCAGTTGTATTTCGACAAATCTTCGAAAATTTAAGAATCCTCTTTCAAACTTAGAACTTTCACTGCGTCCCAGCATCACTTTAAACTGTTTCATTACATATTATTCTAAATGTGCTGCGATTGTTTTTAATCCTGCCTCTCGGTTATTTTCAAATAAAAAATTTCGGCCTAAACGGCGTTCCCCTCGGCATGCATACTTTGTCCACAATCCACCTCTGGAGTCGAAAACAACACCGGTTAGGTCGATGTTTGTCTCGGCTCCGCGATATTTTTGATTTTTTTGACCTATTCGCAGAATTTACGGCAAAAAATTGGTTTGATATTCTAATTCCTCTCAGTAAACTGTATTACATGTAAAAATAAAAAAAAATCGCTTTCAGGCGCTTTGCATGAGGACGTCGTTAAGTTTCTAGCCTAAGAAAACGCCGGTTAAGCTGAGGGTTTTTTCGGCCATGAATTGATTTTTATTCCTGACGCGGTTTTTAAGCCAAAACCGGTGTTTTTCTCGGCTCCAGAGGCGGATTTTGGACGAAACAGACTTGCCGGGGAAAGCGCCCTTTAGGCCGAGGTTTTTCAAGTTTAAGGCCGAGAAAAACGCCGGTTAGGCCGAGAATTTGCGGGTATAAACTGACTATGACTATAAACCTCAGATTACTTTTTTCCCATGCTAGTCTTCTTATCCCTGAATTCGATTTGAAAGATGTTGATTGTTATCTCAAGTTATTTACATTGTAGACTCTAGTAGATCCACACATGGATTCAACAACAAAGAATGTGTCTACAATGAAGGTTTGGGTTTGGAAAAAACTTAGCTATGCATTACTAAGAAATTACAGGTCTCATAAATCAGTTAGTTTCTGATATTGCTGAGTTCTTAATATTAAAATATCATACCAGAACTGCAGGCTGTAGATAAGTTCCTGAGCTCATAACAACAAAGAGAAAAAAGAAGTCTCAACTTTGAGAAAGTTACCCCTTTCTGATACGTATTAAATGCTCTACAAAAGGGAAAGTTTGGCTTTCTTTCGAGTTGCATTTTCCACTTTACACCCACCCAACTATCAATGTCGTCATAAAGCGTGAAAGAGCAGATTTCATGCCAAGTAAATCATTCACGTGTGACGTGTTTGCAGTACCGTGATAAACGCTCTTTTTAGGATTCTTATCTCGTTTGTTTGCATAGGCAATCCCACAGACAACATATAAGGAAGGTGGCTCGCTGTTCAATAAAACCTCCTACAAGTAGCTGTGTGAGCCCAGTAAATTGTTTTAAGAATATGACCGCTGCCCGTTTGTCTTATTAAAGTCTGAGTGGGTATTTCGTCGGAGATAGTCACTACAATTGTCTATGTCCGACCTGATCAATATCAGCCATTTATTTTTATGTGGGGGCACACCCCAGTACAGTAAAGCTCAGTAGAACATAACCGCGGAAAGACATTGCCGACAAAACACACTATTTTTGCTCTCCAGTTTTTTATTATTTTGATTGGTATTTTTTAATCGCAGAGTATCGAAAATTATATCAATATAATCACATTTAAAATCTGTAAAGATAAAAAAACTATCACGACTAAAAAAAACCTCCTCCAAGCAGCTATATTAGCCCAGTCAATTGATATAACCTACAGGTGCTTTACTATGCAGTTGAATTTGATTAAATCATTGCATTGTCCAATTAAAAATTGCACTGTAAATTGGTTTACTGCTTACCGTTACTGATTACTTTATGCTTTATCCTTTTCATTCTACCATTATAACGAAACCACCTTCTTTGTATTCTCCTGTATTTGATATGGGGGCATAGCCCCCACAACCCGTTACAAACGCATTTTGTCACTCAATTCTGCTCCAGTTGCCTGAACTTTCAGATTTTGGCAAAAGTGCTGTTCTGTTGGTTGCTAATTTATGAACAAAACTAAGAAGGTTCATTTTTTCGTAGTTTCATGCTAGTAGTGGGGGTCAGTCTGACCTACACAGGTGCCTACACCTTTGGATTTCACGAAAGCAGTCTGTTCTTTGTTACTCTTCTTCAAAATTAGAGAAACCATTTTTTGGAAATTATTTACCCTATCCGGTCCAACCGACCCCCACGGGTGCCTAAATTTACCGAAAATAATCTGATATGTGGTACTTTTGCTCAAAAGTAGAACAACAATATTTTTCGAAATTTACAGGCCAGTGGGGGCCATACTGCGTGGTCCGATCGGGCTGGTTTACGAACTTAAACCTCAAAATCGGCCCTGGACCCACTATGCAAATTTTAGGGAGTGTGGTGTCGTTATTTCTCGAGTTATCGATGTACACACAGATGGGTTGGGTGGCTACATACATAAGCCCAATTGACTGGGCTAAAACTAATACTACTACCAACATAAGATGTACATAGGAAGTACATATATTAGCAAAAGAACGTAATTAGCAAATTCAGTTTAAGAAGTTTCGCCGAAGGTAGAATACTCATATGACAACCTCAAAACATGCAACATCTGGGAAATAAGCCCTTTCTTTAGTTTAAGTGCTAGAAATTAAGATTTACTGATGTGATGACTGAAAACGTATGCGAATACAAATTATTTAGCCCCTCCACGGCAGCAATGCTAAGGAAGCTGCACCTTGGTAAAAAGGAAGCACTAAGCTTGTATTTCCCATGATGGCTTAAAGAAATCAGAATTTATGTCAGGAATAAAAAGTAAATACAAAAAGTAAGCAAAAGAAAAAGGGTAGAAATTCTTCCCATAGCATACCCTTCGTTTCCCGTTTTTTCAAGGAGGCATTCATCCTACCCAACGCATTACATTAATAAACGCTAAGGCTGCCATTGGAATGAGTGGATTTTGGTTGATATTCTTCCTTTCTCTCGTTTATTTCGTCATTTCATGGGAGTACTGCCCAAGGTAGGTTTGGTTTATCAAAGATTTTTTTTATCCTCAATATAAAGAAACACGAAGAGCGACGAAGGTATTTTTACTGGAGGGGAGAATACTATTGGCAATATATTATTTTGACAGTCGAGATGTAATCTATCATTGCTTTGTGTCTAACGATTATATTAAACCGGCATTACTAAATTGCTCAGTATATTGATATATAAATCCATAGGCTTATTTTATAAATAGCTGGGCAGGGGATCTGGATATTACTCCACTCATAAATATCACTTTGGTATGTGGATGTGTAGGATTATTATTGTGAAAGGAGTTACAGTTATTACCAACCAACCTCTGCATATCTCTATCTTTACACATACCTTATATAGGAAACCACCATGTACATCATATGGCTGGATGTCTATTGTAGTTTATAGAATGAAAAGTCCTTCACGAAAGCAAGTCACTACGTTTTTCCGAGGGCTTTCCTTATTAACTTTCCTTTTACTGGGTTTCTGACTCATTGTTCGATTCACCTTTACATTCACGCGTTAAGATTATAGCTGTGTAAGTAAGCAGTGTTAGAATACACTTTATGATACTATTGGTATTTGGTTTTATTAAAGCCCGTTTTCAGGCCACTTCGGGCCTATATTGGGCACAAATAAGTTACATTGCAGAGAAATTTTTTAACAAATGAGTACAAAAGTTGCTTTAAAAGTAAAACGGAGATACAAGTGCACTTTATGGTACTATAACTGACTAGTGGGTTTTGAGAAAAAGTATGCATTTTTAGTATAAGTTTGTTTACGTTATTATGAAGGAAGGAGTATCACTTCTTATCGAATGCTTGATAGTTTAAAGTTTACATGACATAGACTGTTGAATGCGATTTAGTTTTTTCAGATTTGAAGCAAAAGTTCAACTCAGGCCTGTAACGTTATGAGTTCTGTTCGAGATATATTTCTTTCGCCGGAAAGTTTTGCCTTTATTTAATTCATTCATTCATTTGTATTCATTTGCTCCACATTGATTTTAGACACTGATGCACCTGGAGGATCTACAGATCTACGAGGAACCTCATCATCAAAGCATGTTAGTATTAAAAACAAATCAAAATCCACTTCTGAGACTGAATTCAATGGCCGTTCACAGCCTCTTCTTCAACGTAATCATTCTCATTTGTCATCAGACAATGAGAGCTTCATTGGACATTCATTTCGGAGCTTAAGTATGATTTAATTTGATTACCCACTTTTGTTTGGAGTTTGTCTTTTATGGCATGATTAAATCTGCCTCATACAGCATTAAAAAGCACCCTGCATCATCAATAAAGTCGTCAAATTAGCTTTATTTTTTTGTACTTTTGCCTGAAACAGATGCAAAGTCAGTGTGGATTTTAAATCATTATTATTTTATAATGGATTCAGCTGAAGCAAAGAGCTCTAATTAGATTTCTTGTACATTGAAAATGGTTATACCTGTGTAATGCAATAAGCTTAAAAATTTAAGGACACGCCTTCGTTCAAAAAAAATTGTGAATGCATTGCATTATTTTACGAATGTAGTATATGCTAGCCTCCTACTACTTTCGAAAAAGAAACATACTCTACTAAGAGTGAACGATTGCACTTTTGATTTAAAATGATGAAAAGTATTTTTGATTGCCTTTTAGTTTAAATACCAAATAGATCGATATTTACCTAGTATTTACCAAGATTTCGCCACGTACATGCACAGTAAGATTGAATATGCCTTGTTGCAACCAAAATTCAAAATAAGTAGGATTACGACAACAGATTGGTTGGTCTGATTTGTATTATCCTTGGAAAAGCTATTCTCTGATTTTATTAAAGTGCATTCTAAGCTTGACTTATCTAGCATTTCGTCTTTCAGGAAATCATGCGGTTAAAAGTTAAAAGGATTACAAACAGAATCAATTAGAGAAACATTTCTATATATTTATAATGTTACGTACTATCCATAATAGCTGCAATGTGTTCTTGTATAACAATAACAAATACGATCAGGGAATCCAATTTTGCAGAGTATTTAGATTTACTAAAACATCATTCGTAGTCTGAATAATATAGCATACTCACTTGAATTATTTCACTGGAAGTGGGAAAGCTAACTAATTGCCCTATTAATATAACTCCATATGTATGCAAGATATAACTACTGAGAATGATGGTTCGGGAATAATATTGGAATTACCCATTTACTCCGTAACTGATGGCTGAGTTCTGAGTATATCACACAATAGTTTGTGGGCTTAGAGAGTGAAAACTGGTCTGGTGAAACAGTAATTTGGGGGATTTAAGTAGCATTCGTAACTCGTATAGTTTAGTTTCATTTACCTTATCCATGTCCATATATTCAATAATCTACTGTCACTATACAGTAGATACTTCTGCCACTTGCTTGTAAATATATCCAAGCAAGTGCAAGTGGCACCCTGAAGCAAAGGGGGAGTCGACTAATAATGCTTTATTTCATCGGAGTGAGGAAAAGGAATGAACACGAGTGTACTAAATGATTACGCTTTAATTGAAATTTTTCAGAGAAATTGAAACCCGCAGTTCGATTGAAGGACCACAAAGCCTCAACCACGCTCGGAATAATCATGAGCGCATTTGTAGTTTGTTGGTTGCCTTTCTTTGTTCTCGCAATCATTCGCCCTTTTGTAGAAGGTATGTTGGGTTGTGATTTGATTATTTTTAATATATGACTGGGTCCACAGTTTATCTAGCCATTTATTAAGGGATGAACCTGAAATACATATGCACAATGAAAAACACTCTATATTAATCCAAACAAGCTTAGCAATTCTTTCGAACGTAGAAATTTTAATTTAAAATCTTACAGAAGACAAAATACCCGGATGGCTTTCATCCCTTCTGCTGTGGCTGGGCTATGCAAACTCGACTCTAAATCCAGTAATCTACGCCACAACAAATCGAGACTTCCGTCGCCCATTCCGAGAAATACTGTGCCTCCGGTGTTCCACCTTAGACGACCTAATGCGTAGAGAGTTCTACGACCACCAGTACGGGGGTGACGAATACTGTGCTAGGAATAAGAAAAAGCAGACCACACCCGCAGTAGTCTCTGAAGCAGCTCATGCAGTGACCTTTAACAGTAGTAGTACTAGCCGGGGAAACAAAGCATCTCCTGCCATCAGTGGTAGGGTTAGTGGGCCCAGTTTTGTTGAAAATCCAGTAGACCATCCAGCTCTTAGAGCTGAGAATAGCTCAAGTTCCAATTCAACTGGACATGACTCTCACCGTCCGTCTTGGGCTAAATCAAGGACATTCGAAACTCAACTAACAACTGATCCTGAGACTGATGTAGACCCTGAAGGGGAGGCTGTCACTTTTTCTACCATATGAGTTTTATTTTATCCCTCGTTCAAGTGCTGATTCGTCCAGTTCCACTCGTCTACCTATCGCTAATCCAGCTTGTACTTTTCTACTTGAGTATTTTTTCACTACATTGATTTAGGAATAGGGATGAAATCGAATTACCCAAAAGACATAAATCAGCTTCACAAACAGGAACCCTAGAGCCTCCCTGGATTGAAATGTAAGTCAGCTACTCCGTTCTTTTTTCGTGCCTAACTAGGAGATTACCTGCCTTTCCATCGCTTTTTCCATGATTGCTTTCCCTGTAGACCTTTCAGTAGTTCTTTGTACTACGCCTTTTAGACCTTCACTAGCTTGGTTTTGCTTAGTACTTTACCTCCAGCCTTAAGAAAAGTTCAACTTGTTTTGTTTACTACTCATTCATGAGTAGCTGCTGCTATCAGAGTAGATTAGATTCTTTAAACTTTACTATTTTTCACAATCGTAGAGGAAAAGGGGTTATGAAGGTAATTTCCGGTTTATTACACGAAGCTAAATCTGATGCGCTAGCTCCAGCACTTTATTTTATCCGTGGGGTACAAGATTAGTAGTGGTAATAGTAACTCTAAACTATATCCATTATCCTGAGTACAGATCCATTCTGTATAAAACGGACTGTACTATGTACTTATTCCATCCTAAATATGAGCAATTTATAGACGTTGTAAATTGGATGGGATTTATAGCCTTCGCAGAGTTGAAAGGTTATGAATGACTGCGGTGCACTCTTGGCTGGAAGTGCATCCTTTTATCCCCGAGACGTTTTACATTCCCTTGTGTGTTGCTGTTTTTGATAGAATCATTATTTTATTTACTGGTTTGTTCCTACTGAGTCCGTTAAGCATAACGGATTAAATTGATAATGGATTTCTGTTCTGCACATTGGACAGTTCTATCTTAAGCTAGTTCAGGTATATAGTAGTGTGGTCACAACTTTCAGGTGTGTATCTCTTACGAAAAATGGAGCACAGATTGAGTTCAGTTGGATAGTGTATAAAAAAGTGCTTTTTACAGCCAATTTCAGCATATCATAAAAATAATCGAGAAACTTTAACCAAATAGGAATTGAGGCACTATTAACTCAAATCCATCACATCATTGACTTTGTCTCTCACGTCTTCAATTTCATAAGAAATCCCAAAACCACCCCCCATCTCTCTGAAGTGTATCTTTGCTAATAAATCTTTTGTGCATGGCTGTTTGCCTAAAACCGATTTCAAGAAATACTCCTATCACCACACTAGCAAAAAATCTAGTAAACCCTGCCTACCTGTGCTACTACTAAATTATAAACTATTTGTTTTACGATCCGAGGGAGTCTGACTAGAATCCGGAGCTCGAAAAAAGTACTTGCTCAGATATTCCATGAGAGCTAAACTCGAAACCTGATTTTTTTCTTTTCAAGTCTATGCAGTTAGTTTATGTATCCAACCAATCTACTGAGTTATTGCATCCAGCAACTTATCTTAGATCTTAGAAATCCTATTGTCATCGTCATCCCAAAGTCTCGTCGTGTCCTATCAAAATAAAAAATCGCCATTGTTTTTTCTTTCTCTAAAGGATATTTAATCAACTCGTGAAACCACAAAATAAACTGACAGGATCGTTTAGTGATTTCATCTTCATCAAAAGAAAGTAAACGGGGACGCTGGTTGCCGCATAGTCTGTCTCATCCATTATTTTCAGAGCTATCGATTGACACACGAAGATAATCTTCTTAACCGTATAAAATGTTCAGGGATTTAACTTTTCACTCTATCGAAATGCTGTACAAGTATTAGTATAGTAGTATTGTACAGGGACTCTTTATTGTTTCCTCCAGAGTTTTTTATCCTCCAGTTCTCTTTTCTCTTTCTTCTTTTAGTATTAACTTGTCCGATATTTCCGGCTCAAACGAAAGATCAAATATAAGTCTTTGGGTTTCATAAAATAGGAAAAACAATTTCTCTTGCCCGATCTTGCAATATCAACCTCTTTTGTTTACTCTATTAAACTGCTCCCGTCTTTCTAGTTTATGTGCAGTAGACCGTAGGATTATTGACTTGTCTAATTCATCAGTTTTAGAAGCATATAGCTGAGATGTCGGGGGACGTTACGTTTGTCCTTTGATTCTGCGACACTGACAAGGTCCCAGTTTTGGTTGTCTTCTCGCCCTAACGCTCTTGATTGGAATTTTCTACCGCATATAAGTCTCTCCCCAAATCCCTCAAATACACGAGTTTGAGAAGTCATACTGGAACTGGATGTGATGTAAAATGTGACTACTTAACTAGCTTTACCACTAACGCAGACAGGCAGAGAGGACTGACTAGTAGTGGCTTGAAATTGAAGACGACCAACTTAGAGGTGGATAGACGTGAGGAAAGCGACTTTCATTATCTCGCACAAGTGGGAATGATGGATGTCTCTCAATATTTTGGGAGAAATCTACTACTACTATATATCCAGTATTCATTATTCTCTTACTTAATGCATCAAGTGCATTCTTAGTAAAGTACAGTAGGTAGTTGGTGTATTTTGCCTCTTCTGGAGAAAACTTTGCAGAGCAGTTTTTCTTAATTCCTTTCTCGCCATTTATATTCTGTAGAAAGCTCTTGGAGCAATTAATAATAAAAACTCAACCACTGAAGGAAAAACCTCCTCCAAGCAGCTATGTGAGCCCAGTTAATTGTGTTAAATAGGCAATTACATTGGGTTTACCTCGCATTTGGCAGCAGCCACCAATTTACGGAAGTAGCTCCCACACCTCTACTTCTTCTTTCTTTGGTAAAACCGTTTACTCAGAAAGCGTCATTTCACATTTGATTTCAAAGTAAAGAAAGAATATCTACTCCTTTTTGCCCTATTTCATTACCCCTCGGGTAATTTTTACCCCCACGGGTACCTAAAACTTTTGGATTTTACCAAAAATAATCTTTGTTACTTTCAAACAAAAGTAGAGGAACAAATTTTTTTACATTTCAGACCAGTGCAGTGGGGGTCCGTCGACCCCCACCGGTCACTGGGTGGTCCGATTGGGCTGGTTTACGAACTTAACCTTTGAAGGTCTTAACCCTTGATTCCCTACGCAAAAGTTTGGCGACGTGGTATCATTGTTTTACATTCACAGGCAGACAGACAGACGGGCAGCGTGGCTTAAGTTATAAGCTCACCTTTAACATCTAAGACAGGCTTAGCTCTTCCAGTGTACTGTGCAATTATTCTGAGAAGTCGCTATAACTCTAAGGAGTGGAATAGTTAGTTAGACTTGGAGGAAGTAAATCTTTTGCATACTATCTTATTCTATGTAAATGTGTTGAGTTGAGTAATTGCATTCATTAGTTTAAAAAAGCTGTGCGGCTAAGCTTAAGTTAGCCAAATATTATTTCACTCTTGTTTCTTTGGAAAATATTACTTATTTTGACAAGCATGGACCTGGGATTAGACAGACTGATTTTATTTTACTGTTATGTTGCATTGAATCGAACAATCTTAGTATTTAAATGGTACTGAGAAATGCTCGAACCTAAGAAATGGTATTTTTTAAGTTCTCATTAAATGCTCCTATTCCGAGGCAATTATTTACCAAGAAAAGTTAGAACTTTGGCTGTATCTAAAGATCCCATTTTAATTATTTTACTTCATCGAGCTTTCTTTGTCTGAGGAAGTGAGAAACTTAATTGTTTTCTTCAAAAGAACATACAAATTAATAGCTCTTGCATAGAAACAGCACTAGGTAAAATAATTTGTATTAAATCGACTACAAGTTGAAGTACGGGAACCCGGTTTATGCCCACGTCCCGAGAATATCGATGTCACTTAAGTATACACCGGAATGCAAGAAGACTTGAAGGATGTTGCCTTCGACAGAAATATTTCTTCTCGGAACAAAGTTCCACTTTCTAAATAATTAGCTAGAAATTAAATTGGATGGAACTTTATTCATCTTTAGGAGCAGTGCTGTTGCAGTCGCTTTATGTACATACGTAACTAAAACATACCTGTATGAAATAGAATGCATGTTAAATAGAAATTACTTTTTTGGAAGGCTCATATTCTGTTTTGGAGTTCTACGTTCTTGATTGCTTTTTGGAATGGTTGGTTGTTGGATTCGATTGTGTTGGAAAAAACAAATTTGGTTTTTCTCGTGTGGGATGCTTGTTTCCGCACAGAGGAAGTATGAAGTTTTTCAAGACTTTGTTAGTTGACGGTAATAATTATTATGATTTTGTACAAGCCACCTTTTTTGTCCACTTTATTTGCTGAAGCATATACCAACATACGAACGTCAATTGAGTGGAGTTTAAGCTATAACTTTACTTTCTTTTGAATGCTGCATGCTAGTTTCTACAAGCAAGAAATAAGACTTCTAAACACGGAATTCGTATTGATAATTTATTTTGTTCAATTTACTCTTTACTCACGACATGATTGGCTAGCAGTATGGATATTTTATCTAAGGCATGCATGTGCAATGAAACTAAAATTTGGTTCTAATGACCCTTCTAAAAGAAATATTATCAAGAGCTTAGAATACACCACCCGAAGTTCATATTATTTAATATTTAATGGTCATAGCGTCAATAGTTGCTTGAGCGGTAAAGCATGCACTATTTGCGAACTTTAGCAATAAGTGGTCTTAAGGGAACGCCTCTTTGAGAGGTTTTATTGATTCGGTTCCGCTGGGTATTTGCTATGCTTGACCAGTAAATTATACAGGAGGTGGGTTAAGTTATCTAGATGTAATTACATCAGGTGTTTACTAATACACACCGTGCTTCCTTTGATGCAGAAGGGATAGTTGTGTGTAAAATTATCACTTTGAGGCATCATTAATTGTCGACATACCGTTAATATTTGTAAGGAAGATTACCTTGAACGCGGTTCGAAACTGTTATTTGCAGAAGTTAAACTTTTAGTGGGAAGAGGTAGATAGTAATTCATTTACACTCGGTTACAAGTAGGTATGCTCCAACAACTATTCGTTCCGGATAAATGGCAACTGTCGACCAAATCCATTAGCCAATGCAATATCGTGCGTGGGTTTTGCTAGATTTAGTTCTAGGAAATTGGTTGGAAAAAAGTTTCCATCTGCTTGTGATGCATAAGTTTCTAGGTTGGTTCAGTTTCAATCATTTCTCTAATCAGTTTAAGAAGATTTGGCTACTTTACTTACCCCGTTGCATGAGTTAGAGTTAAACGGCACTTTTTCATGTCTGTTGTAGGCTACTTTAATGCATAAAACTATGAAACATCTGCGTATTTAGACAAGAATGTTTCTTGAAATGTAGTTTTGTCACGTCACGTCAGCCGAAAATTTTACAACTCACTTCTCTCCAGTTTAAATAAAACTACTTCTTGTTGCCTTTCACAAAATCAACTTTTCTTTCCTCCATTCCATCTTAGATGGGTTTCGTTAAAATTGCACCGGCAATGAATAACATAGGCTTGCTCAGTACTGTACGGTGAAAGTTAGGTTGTGCCGAAGTCTTGTGTATTTTTCTAAATTGCGAGTACGTGGTGCATAAAATGGCCACGAAGATTTCAATCTTCTCACTAAGACTCTCATGTGTCTTCCAAGGAAACCTAGCTAAGCACTTGAGATTTGAGAACTCTCCTCAGAGATTTTGATCAAGATTCTTGCTTCGCTCGTCATTCTAAACCTCTTGCAGCGCAATATGTAGAGATGTGTACAGTTCGGACTTGATGAATCGGTAAAAATAACATGTATCTTAAGAAGCTAGCATCAGTAGTCAAAATGCGTACGAATCCACTTAAAATCAAAGATGGCTAAACTCTGGCTTGTGGACCTGATGAAGATAAAAATGTCTTACAGTTCCACGGCGAAGTTTGACTGAAATCCGTCCACTCATCAAGTTCCAATGACTACGTCCTGAAATGCCACTTATTCCTCAATTTCGTCAAGCTACTTAGGCCAGTTACACTAGAATTGTGCTTTGGTCTGGTCGATGGAATCATGTCCGCTAGTTGTTTCTAATGTCCTTAAGGTAATCCCGGACGTGGGTATTTTTACAATGTACGGGCATAAAATAAAGAGTCTGTTCTTTTGCTCGTGGTAATAGTATCGATGACCATTCGGCTCTTAGATGTGGAATGTCTTTTCAAATGTTTACCTTCCAAGCTTATATACCATAACATTATACGTGCGGATGCGTGCAGAAAAATTCTCAAGCGAGTATAATACACTTTCAGGCGAGGTCCAGAAGCTAGTTAACTATTAACCCAGAAAAATCTTTATATTATTACTTTCCCGAACACTTGCCCTTTTCTTTAGCTACTTATTTCTTCCACACACCCAGTTCATTTTGTTCCAGTCAACAACAGTAAGTAGTAAAAAAAGCTGCTATGAAGACCTAAAAAGAAACAACAATAGGCTTTTCTACTACAACTATACATTTGCAGTCAAGTTCAATTTTTTCTTACTTCCAACTAGCATGTTTTTCTTTCCCCTTCGGCCTTCCTGAAGATTAACCTCAGACTAGACTCAACCTTATTATGCCTTTTATTTACTTTCACTTGAGATCTGCTACTCTCCTCTTGTTGATGCCTACGAAGGATATACGTAACCTCCTGGTTATGGCATTTATTTTGTATGGTTTTTTAAATTAAATTGGCTAGGACTTTACGTTTGAACAGGCTTGCTGTAGCGTATATATATATTTATGTTCAGTTTCACTCCAATTCAATTTCCGCGAAGGGTACAGAGTTAATAGAATGATATGGGTTGTAGAGTTTTGTAGACACTATGGCCGAAAAAAGATTACTTCCTTTTACAAGAGGTTAAAAACGAACCGAACCCATCCATCCACCAACTAACACACCTGATAACCCATTTCTGAGGTGTTCAAGTAGGTGACTAATGCAAAGAAAATGTCTTCATCGGCGAGCTGTTATTTCCTTTAAGTGGATTGGGTAAATAAAGGGTGAAATTGCGTTTTTTCCTATTGATTTTAAGACAGAAATACATAATAAAGGCATTGGCCGCTTAAGATAAGTAGAGAAACGGCAAATGTTATAAACTAAGGGAATAATAGATAGGCATTTTGGAGTTTCGTCATAATCTTCTTATTGTATATTGTAAAATTAGAAGATAGATGCAAAGCTATATGGAAAAGTGTTAGGAATTTGGAAAAGGCACTCCGTGTATTTTGGATCGAAAGAGGCGTCTAGACCATATAAATTAGCTTAAAGCTTACTTTCCCAAATGAAATTAACATTTTAACCAAATCCCTATACAAACTTAAAGTCCTAAGATAAATATTCGTTCCTTCGCGTTGTGATGCCATTATTTGCCCACAATGGCTTATTAAAAGTACTATGAAAACAGAAGAGTAAGTGGTTAGTCTTTGGTACCAGCAGTAGTATTATAACCAAGACAGCTCTCTTAGTTTACAGCCAAACTTATAATATTCTCTTTGATCTTGTTAGATGTTTTCTCAACGTTCCCTCATTTTCAACTAAAAGAATTTGAAACATTGAAAGTTTCGGGAGGAGTGCCAATTAGACGTTTGGATTGATGTGGGCTATCTGATGTTGATGTACCAAGTAGGAAATCGCTATCTTAAAGTGGATTCGATGCGATGTCCCGTGACAGTTTTTCTCGCTTCAAGTACTCGCGTACCAAACTCTTGACAGAATGTACAAGACCTCTGATCGCCCACGCTGTTGAATTAAATTTATCCTTCAAACACTGATCACAATCAGAACCGATCCTTCATCAAAGGACCAGGTGGAGATTTATAACGACCTTTTCCCTCTATTTCCAATTCCAAACAAACTTATTCTACTTGGGAAATCAATCTTACTGCTTATTGCTGCTGGTTGGGATGTTTTCATTCGTCTTGAAGCAAATGTATTGTTTGCGTTACTTTTCATTCTGAAGTATTGTATTTTGATTAATTTCATAATAATAACACTCTAGAACCTTTCTGTGCTTAGTTAGACGCATTTGGCACGTGTACAATTTATTGTCGTGGCATAAATCGGATGCAGAACACAAAGTTCTAGCACGGTTTATTCCATTTATAAATGTCGAGTAGAGCCGTTCCTCCATTTATAATTTGCTTCTTACTTTATTTCGGAGCAGGAGCACTTTCGTTTCGATTATGTTGTTTAGGAGAGAGTGGCTAGACTGTTGGTTTACTTTGTTAAAGTAAAGGTAACTACGCAGGTCTTAATTAAACATAAAAATATTTGAAGAAAGTAATTTAAAAGTTTTGACTTAAATTAACCCAATGCACCCTTCGTAAAATGAGTAGGTATGAGAAGTTATATACATGCTACATAATACATATACCTTTTTGTCCTTGGCTTCAAATATTGAACAGGTATTTCGTTTCCGTAAAAAAAACTTTCAATTATTTAAAGTAAACTTCATTTTCCTCTCGCATGTCTCAGTTGTAGAGAGATGTCTTTTATAATGGAATACTCGAACTCGAAATAAGATTTACTTTGGCAAAGCATACTCTTGAAAAAGCAATAATAATCCATTTTTCTACCTAACCATAACCAGTCCCTGCCGTGAAGCCGTGACTGTGACAATATTTTTACTTCATACATGTAGCGCATCCCATACTCAAAACCCCTACAGCATAATAAAATCCACACAGGTACAATTCTATCCCAATTTCTTTCAAAATTATGTTAAGAATTGACGAAAAGACGGAGTAGAAGTTAAATGTAAACATATAAAAAAGCAAGCAATTTTGAACAGGCGTTTACTTTTTCTAATAAAGAACACCACAACAGCTTCCCGTAAGTAGAATATGCTACTTCGTACCCGCATACGGTATGCGACATTGACACAGTGATAGTTTGATAGTAGTCAACGTCAACGTGAGCCTTGTGAAAGTCAACTTGTTAAAAGCGGCTGCCCTTTATTGCTGGATGGAATCGGTGATGGTAGAATTAATATTGGCAGCCCGAGCTCGAGGTTTCCTTCTTTTTTTATTCCGGATAGCTATTAAGGAGCCAATGGCAAAAAATCCATTTAGCAAAAAATAGCAAAAGTGCTATTAACCGCAGAAGCATCGTCAGCTTGATAAATACATGCCTGGAAGCGCTTCCTTCTACTACTACTGCCACTGCTACATTGTCCAAAGTAGACATTCGTCCCAGAGTCCCTTTAATACCATAATAGCTTTTGTTATTTCTTCAAGATTGGGGGAAGTGCTTTCCAGAAATAATACGGGAGCAATGTACTGCTACTGGCTACTATCTAGTGTAGTATTAGCATTGACAAGGAGTTGTGAAGGTTGTAGCAATTATACTGTTAATGACGGTTAAGGTCCTAAATTTCTCTTAATAAAAGATGCCTGGATAGGTCCTACCTATGTAGTTATCGTATAAATGGAAGGCCAGCAAAATAGTAGTTTAGAAGTTTTTTATGTCTTCACTAGGCATTGAAGGAGTAACGGGAAAGCAAATGGGATGAGTTAACTTCAGAGGTGACGGTTTTGCTTCGAGGAAGTAATTGCTGTACCAAATGCCTCCACTAACCAGCAATGGTAACCTTAGCATGGCTAGTATGCCAACAGTCTGTCGACCAAGCTGAGTGCAATTCGATGACGATTGTTCAACTTGAGGGCTCCATTCTTACAAAAAGTGGGAGTTTAACTGCTATTATTGTAATAGAAGAGGAAGATGGGTGGATTGATGGTTGGCTGGTTATGGTTGCTTTCTCTTTTCCCCAGAATCCATATGAAAGCTAAAGCACTCTTCAGGATGCTAAAGTTTAGTTTGCTCTTTTGCTTATAATAATAATATAATAATAATAGACAATAATATGAGTAGGTAATTATAACGTAAGAAGTACTTCCCGGTGGAATCTGAAGGATCGAATTTTATTGAGAAATTCGACTCTGACGGCTTTGTCTTTATACTGAGTACATGGAATGCTTACTTCAACGATTTCTAAATGGGAGTACTTAGTACTAGCAATATTCATGACAGTACAGTCACTTACCTAACTAATGGTTAATAGCTTTCAGTGGATATATGTACATACATTTAGAGCGATTCTGCTGTATGGAGTATTCAGTTTTATAATAGTGCTCTTAACATTCGAGTGGGGAATTACATTTAAATTTTAAATTATGGCCAGTCTGCATGCGTTTATGGAACGATTTTAAGTATTTATAGTATTTGGAATGCGCAAGCAGTTTCTCGTAGAATAAGACACGGTAGGCTGCATGTATTGTAGAAGTATGATCAAGAAATAGGTGTACAAGGTAAAAAAATATATTTAAAAAATATCATTTACTATTGATTGAGTAAATTATACGTAGACAAAATGCCAAACGGCTGGATTTTAAAGTTAAGAAAGACAAAGTTTAATGATAACTCTTAAAACATTCTTGAGTAAACTTGTACCAGACCAGACTTGTTAAAAAATCGATTCCAAGAACATTTGAAAGTTTAACACACAAACTTTCACACGAATAAGGCAAGTCCAACTTAAAATATTTTCTATCGACGTTTTTCTCGTAGAAAAAGCATTTCATACCTTGCAAGGTATTCCATTTAGTTCCACGCCCTGTCATGCATAAACTACAAAATCGCATCATAAAACGCAGATAATAAAATGAGGCTACAAATTTCTCTTACGAAGCTAATAACATTTTAAAAAATTCAAACATTGTAAAAACGGAAATATCGTTACTTCCACTTGTCTTATATCTTTCGTGATAGAGATTTGCCCAAGTATTGTATTCTAAAAGTCTCTTGAACCACAAGCGATTTTTTACTTGAGTTGGCATTATTTCTGAACAAGGTGTTTTTCACCTTTACTTTCTTTCAATGGAGGGACAAGCCAGTGAGAAACGGGTGGAGATAAAATGTGTCTATCCATAGTTTATATATTTATCTTATTTTTGGAATCTTAAAGCTTCAAAAAGGCCTTACGCGTTTATTTTATTTATCTAGGCTAATATCTTTCCACCAAATGAAATATGATATTAGAGTGTCACAGTTTCGCAGAATATCATCCAATCCACCTTAACCACAGAGAAACCGGCGAATTTTACCTAGCAGTGTTTTTTTCCTTACCTTACTTATGGATCCAGAAGAATCTGCCTGAAAATATTACCCCTATTGTAGTATATGATTTGCACACAAAGGCAGGGAAAGTCATACTTAACGATCCGTTCAGTATATAAATTCAAGATCCCGGATTATTGATAATCTTTTGCGGAAAATATTTCTACAAAAAGAAGGACAGAATGGCAATTCTTGTTTCAAAAAGACACTTAAATAGCTAACTTCATATATAGTGATATTCTTTCGTAGATCTACCATACTCTCTCGTAATTTGCAGGGTGTGCCATTGTTCACCTGTGAAAAATGGATTTAAATGGCAAGATCAAATTCGCTTTGTGCCACAATTGTAATAAATCTGTCCCAAATAATCCTTCTGTGGAGAGAAGATGGAAAGTGGGCGTAGAGGATTAGACTGGTATGTTTAAGGATTTGTGAACGAGGAGATAGATAAAATATGTCTTGTGAAGGTGAAGAATGCATTAAAGATTGATGTTAGGTTTTCATCCACTTTAAGCTTTGAAATGCCTACAGAGCGTCTTTCTACAGGAGTATTGAAAACACGAGATCAATTCAAGAATAAATTACTATATGTTTTCTACGATGCAATACTTATATTTAGAGTCTAACTTCCGTACAATTGTATTTATAACATTATTTGAAACCAAATTAATGTGAATAAACTTGAGTGCTCATCAAAATTTAACGTGGGCCTGCTATCGGTTCTTTCTTGGGTTAACAAGCTAGAACTAAGTTCTTAGAGAGAGAAGGAGTCAAGTTGACAGTTTGTAAACTTGGTAAAATAAATAAATCAACATTTCCTATGGGAATAACCATGAATGGATAGAAGTAGCAGTTGAGCAGCGAAGCAGAACAGGTTAAAAGATTGGCAAATCCGGCTTGCTGATTCCCTTTCATCTTGCTGAACACTAAGTGTGAAATTAAGGAACATGCCATGCCGTATTATAGACAACGTCTAATAGTAAATAAAACCGATAGTTGCAGCAAAATCTATAGGTTTAATAGTATCGTATTATTCGTTTGACAATTGACAACAAATATTACTAAAGCATGAGGAATAACACAATTAAGTATACAGATTACCGTATTTCCGGAAATTACTCCCCCCTCTAAATAACTCCCCCTGCAAATGACCCTATTGAAAAATAACTACCCCTCCTGTAAATAACCCCCCCTGCAAATGACCCTATTGAAAAATAACTCCCCCCTCTGAATAACTCCCCACTGCAAGTGAGACCATTGAAAATTACTTCCCCCGGGGAAGAAATTTCCGAAAATACGGTATATTAAAAGAAGAAATAAGTCTGTACAGGTTTAAAGATTTATTACGATGCATAAATCAGCGTACTCCTAGTAGCAGTAAAGCTCTGATGAGAATGCGAGATGTAGTCAGCGTTAAGCAGACAGTTCGGCTAATTCATATCGGATTGAAATATTTCCACTCTACTTAAAACCTTATCTTGAACATGCTCCGCACTAAATATTAAGATTTCGCCCAGCTTAAAGTCATGTTGATGAGAGTCAACAACTGCTATGGATATTCTCTCTACTGCTCTCTCGTGTATAAAAGTTTCACAGGAAGTCCAACCCGTTTGGCTCTTTCATGCATGACTAAGTCGCTCTTAAGGTACAACGTGTGTACCAAAACCGTTTTAAGTATGGTTATAGATCTCATAAAACATTCCATGCGGATGGAGCACACCGCTGCGCTGCTGGTAGCTATTATAATTCAATGATAACCTTATTTATGTGTAAACAGGGAAATGAATTTGTTTCACGAATTCATCTATGCTATTACTTGGACATAAAACTAACTAAAGTAAACTTATCCGTATGTTCTTTATGCCCATAGAGTAGTATTAGTAATTTTTGAGCTGTAAAGTCAACCGTTGAACCGTATTACCCTTAAACATGATTGCTTTCTCCAGACCCATTTGCGATCACTTGGCCTTACACAATATATTTTACATGATGGAATATGTCTCACTCGTAAAGATAGGAAATATACCTTTCCATGGTGGTAAGTTTGTTAGCAGCAAAGTATAGAACTTGGAGTAGGTAGTTAATTTATACTTATACCGTATATCCTCGAATAGAGGCTTCCCGTCTCGAATAGTGGCCCCCCTTTCAAGTTCGAAACTGTTTATTAGTGGCCCCCCTCGAATAGCGACCCAGCCCCTTCGAATAGTAACCCTGGGCCATTGAGTCGCTTTTATACGAAAGCGCAGCATGCGTTCAAGATACGTTAAACCATGCAGTAAATAAAACGCTTTTTACAACAGAGAACGATTGATTTATTTGCTTATCGCATGCAAAAAAGTGCCTTCGCGGCGATCATTTACGGTGAAGTTTAAATTGGATGTCGTCAAATTCGTCAATTCAAGGAAGCTGTATTTTGATATTCAAGAATGAAATAAAGTAATGCGTAATCCTTTTTCAAAGTAAGAGATGTTCTTTTAAATTAAAATATTAGTAGCCCCTCTCGAATAGTGGCCCCGTCAAAAAAGTCAAAAATTGAATAGTAGCACCGGCGTGTATTCGAGGATATACAGTATGTATTTATTAACTACTCTAATAGTATGAAATATAAATATTTTAAGAAAAATGTATGGAATTGAAATAATAATCTCTTCGTAAAGAATTTTATCAACCATTGTGCAAAGAAACCCCCAGGTTGGTAGAAATGGTGAATCTTCATGGCTTAAAGCATAATTCTGTAATTCAAGTGATTAATAGGCTGCGCAAAGCCAGTAGTACCTTGATTCTAAGGCTAATCTATAATGCTAAACTTACTACGACGATGTAACTAAGGTAGAGAGTTTGTCCATGACAATCCTAACCAACCTTACCGCGTATCACATCAACTTCCGTTCGTACAAACAAAGTGTCATCGGGAGAAAATGAGCCCGTCCTTTCCATCAGTCAGAGGAAATTAGCTAAACTTATGTACCTTAGGCCTGATACAAATTCTACTATTATTACTAATGAGACTCGGTCGACTTTGATTGAAGTTGTTTTAATATTTGATTATAAATATGCCTGCATTAAATCCCCTACGCGATATTAATAACAACAGTATATGCTCTATATTGCAAACACAAATATACGAAAAGCATTAGGCATCATATTTCTCTTTGAGAGCACCATCAACATCACCCTAATGCAGCAAGAAACCCACATTCATTCCACTTTACAAACTAAATCCTAATTCTCAGACATCATTTCAAGTTTTCTGATAATGAGTCTATATTACCGTTACACAACCTCTGCTATAATATAAATCTATGGTTATAAATGTGCTATAATAGCACTACCCGAGGTGCAAATCGGCCCTTTTGTTAGTCAAGAATTGAGGAAGGGGCTACGGTTAGAATACTAAGAATATAGCCGTTTCAGGTAACGCAACGGTCTTAAACAATGTTTTACCCTTTCATAAGTTATACTCTACTCACGCCGTGAAAGCATTAGTTTATCCAAATAAATTCCTTAATATTATTATCACCCTATGACTCCAACCACCTTGGTTTTCTCATCTAACAATATCTTTTGCATTACAAAAACTGCTAGTAGACCCATTTTACCTTTTCCTGGTTGTATTTTGACAGAAAATGTGCCTCGTTATTTGCCATTATACTACTCGCTATTATTTACAAGACGCTAGGAGGGTACAGTTCCCGTGCTGAATGAACATTATTAAATTATGTAATTTCAAAATGGGCATGTCTGCATTTCCGGAGCATGATAAACATTTTCTACCCCGAATTTCAGCCTTCTACTAATAACAGCTCTTTTCAGATAGCTTGAATAATTTTGATTTCTTAGCATCCATAATCTTGTCACCGTGTTGAGGAACTTTAAACTACCGAAATTGGGTACCTTGATCACACATTCCTAGACGCAAGCAATTATACTTCTTATAATAAAGTGAAGAAAGTCATATTAACTGGTACCACGCCAAACCAATGTAAAGATTATACAGAAAAGTTTCGATTTAAGGAATATTTTTTTATGGCAAAGGAAGTCAGAATCGACCGAGTTGTATATTATATGTATACTCTGGGAGATTAAATGTTTTATATTCGGAGATAAATCAATATAATGGAAATAGACCTGGATGGAAATGATTGATGCTCCTTCAGCGAACACTTGCTCTTATGGAATGGAACTGTCACGCTTCCCTCCCAAGCCCAACCGTTCTACCTTAGCAGTTTACAGTTAGTATTCGTAGTTTTAGCAGCTAAAACATAGTAAAAGAACATAGCAGAAGCAGGAGCATTAGCAGTTTAACTTGTACAAGCTTTCTATCTATCCAATCTATCTAGCCATCTATCTATCTCCTACGGCCTGCCACTACTGTTTGATTTCGTTTCTCTATTGTACAAGGCTCGGCGGAGGTGGATTGAAGCTGTGTTGAACTCCTTTACCATTAATTTTACTGCCAACTACGACATCCCATCCCATCAGTAAGAATGTATCTACAAGGTCTATCTACTACTAAAATCTGGGAAAATGTTCTCTATAATAATCTCCAACATGCACATCCTGCTTCCTGGAACAGAAAAATTGAACCTGAACTTAAAACCCTAGTAAGCAATAGACTAGTATTGTATATAGTAGTAGTGGTACGTATTGAAATGAAATAAATAAGGCTTGTGCTAATATTATGGCGTGTAGGAGGTGTAGGTGTGGACGTGATTGTGAAGTAGAAACACCATAATATTAGCTATATTGTGTAGCGTGAGAGTTTATAGGTTCTATGTACTTGTATAGAAACTAATTTGACTTGTAGAAAGTTTAATCTCAGCTCGGCTCATCTAGTGCGATTTCGTTCTACGCATATTGTTCACTGAATGTCGGTCCTTAATTTTGATGAGATTTGTACAGATTTCATGGCATGAACATAGAGTATTTAATTGGGCTGGAGTAATTTCTCATTATGAGAAAGAATTAAGTTGGCCTGATTAGTAGTAGTTGATGTTGGGGAAAATTGTATTCTCAATATTCCTTCAGTTCAGATCATACTTAGTGTGAAGGCGAGTGAAGTAAGCTTTAAATAGTAAAACCTTTTGATTTTACCATTTTTAGCTCATTCTAGGGCTATAGGGATTGCCGTGTCCGTCCGTCTGGCAACACGATAACTCTCGAACAAATGATGTTAGAACATCCAAATTTGACATAGGTGGTTAGAAGAACCTATCTCAGGCTAAGTTCGAAGATGAGTCAAATCGGTCAACCAGACGACCCGTGGGGGTCAAAAAACCCCACTAGGTAATTAAATAGCCTGAAAAGAATGCTTTTACTTTTCCATCAAAATCGCAATAATATAAATGGCTGTGCCCAAATCGACAGTTTGAAGACTCGTGGGGCTCAAAAAACCCCACAGGGTAATTAAACAGCTAAAAGATGGATTTGTTCTATTTAACAAAAATCACAAAAATGTATGTCGTGGAAGAAAGCGTCTCATAAGCGTTAACCAATATCTGGGGAATAAATTCGACGATCGTAAAAAATTAAACGATTTTCGGATCAGGTTTATATGTCCCGGAAGATAGAGGTATAGCGGGGGTGAAGTCCAGCATTTCTTACAGCTAGCTAATGATCTTAAGCTACTGAAGTGGTCGGAAATGCTTTTTAATTTGTCCACCAAAAGCACAAAAATATAAACATTAGGGAAAGGGGGAAAGGGAGTGTGGGGGCTGGCCCCCACATTGAAAAACAAAAACCGACACAAAACATAAATTTGTTCAAAAAAGAGACACGGTTATAAATATTGCACCAAAACGCCCTAGGATGGGCTCTGCTAGCTGCACTCGGAGGTTTTCTTTTGGAATTTTGCAGAGGACAAGCAAGTTATCATGACCGCAAAAGCATACTCTACAAGAGGCTTTATTGTAGAAAATTCTGTAAAAATACAAAACGTATTATTTGAACGAAAAGGAAGCCCATAAAGTGAAAATCCTTTCAACAACGACAAAGAGAGGCCTCCAAGATCAAATCTGTAAATATTTACAGATAACGCTTTCCCTAAAGTAGTAGTAAAAAGATGTGGATTCATTTTTTATATGCAACGCAGATCATTTATCAATCTTAAGGAAATGGAGGAAAAAATAAATGGTGTTTACTAACTTACCAGACAAGAGTGCTTCTGCAGTTCTCCAAAACATAAAATCTCACAGAGAAAAACTTCAGGCAAAGTGAAGAAAGAATGATTTCTTTTCTCCAACGCTTGTATAATCTTGATAGAGTTAAGGTTTGAAAAAATATAGATAAATAATTTAAGAAGGCTTTCTGGAGATAGAAAACCTTATTAAAGAAGGAGTTCATTCCTGTCAAGAGAATGGACTAAAAAAGTTACTAAGAGATTAAGCTTCATTGTATAATATTTTTCATGCTACTGCTACTTGTGCCGCTGTCCAGCGAAGAAGCTTTACTAAGTAATTTTACACACATATTTTAACGATGAAATAGGCATGTAAAGAGCTGTAAAAGGATGAAAACGGCTATTCGGTTTATATTACTTGTACCTACACAATATTTTATTTCATTATCCCTGCCCAAAGATAAGCTCCAAGGACGAGATATGTTTCGTTGAGTCAGAGAGAAAGTGAGAGGATCGTATGCTTAGAACTTTTTCCCTTATTTATTTCCGTGGGAATTTCTAGGTAGGAATTCTTTAGCTGGTGCAGCTGGAACTCAACATTTTAAGAATTGAGAAATATTACTGCTGATGAGAATATTAAATTTGGTTTGACAGTATGGAACCAACCGGTTATATGTTTTACAGTCGTGTGCGTACTATTCTTCTGAGAAGCAGAGAAATTGGAGACTTACGTACATTTTTGGAAAGAAAGCAGCCTTCACGCAAACTTATTCTTTCCAGTTGGTCTCTCGCTTATAGCAATCGAAATTATTTGCTAGATGGAGTGGACTAAAGACTCACTTATTGGAAATGACATATACATGGAAGATCCAATAATAGAAAAAAAGCAAATATCCAACATGGAATTTTTTAAAACATTGCTGTTTTAATCCACTTTACTCATGCAGTTTGTTAATAGTTATTCCCATTTTTACGGTTAATGTATGAAACTGTATAACAGGGAGAGAAGAGGCCAATTGTGTTTTCAGAATACATGCATGCACCGTAATTCGAATTTTACGTTACACAAAGATTCTGATTGGGTTAAAGTCTAATTCGTACAAAGATTCCTTGACTGGAGGGGTTTCAGATGTCTTTAATTTATTTTTCAAGCAGAGAAGAACTTTTCTGAAATCCGATTGAGTACTTTTCACTCTTTAGGGGAAGCTCATCTATTATAAAACTTACAACAAAGACTTAAATAGATGTAAAAGCATGGTACAAAACAGCGGATGTGAAATGCTCTTTTCCCAGTTCTATACTTGACAAGAAAGCAATTACTTATTTAAACAAGTGGATGTGCAGCTCTACTCTATGTTTGAACAAAGATAGTAGTACATTGTTGTTATTCTTGTATAAAGTATAATTAATAAATTTTGAGCCCAAACAACAACAGAATCTGAAAACTGTAACTGATTATTCACATCTTCTATGTTATCTTCTTCTGCATTTCTTCTTTCATCTTCCTCTCAACTGCTGCTATGCTACCGCAAGTGCTAGTGCTATTTATTTCCGTGTTACTATTTGTGCACAATATGATTAATTCCACTGCTCAACTCATAACTACCTAATATACCCTACAGGTTTCGTTCTCACTTATATTTCATCCCCTACCCGGTTAACCAAAGCCTCTACTCACCAGTTCATACCCTTCTTTTCCTTTAAAAGTTTTGATTACGGAGAAAGCACGCTGAAAATCCCTCTTTTGTCCCTCTATTCTAAGCATTTAAGCACGCGAACCCTACTATAGTACAAATACTACTACTTCAGAAAAGTGGTTCATTGTCCAAGAAGAAGGGCCTGTAGTCCTGTAGCGTTTATTATAAAGTAGTCTCATTTCATATCTTTCTCCCCTTCTTTCTTCAGCTTTTCAATTCAATGCGAGTAAAGTTCACAATACGACTTGGGGACTTGGTAGGTTGGTCTACTCTTCACCACACTGCCTTCTTATTTTTTTTTTACTTTTTCGAGCTTTCTTTGCTTTCTTCACTTTCTTCGGTTCTTTTTAAAGAAAGCTGTGCTCCTTATCTTATCCCTTAATTCTTTTTTCCAATTTTACTCCCTACGGGTAAATTCTTCCTTTTTTCAACTTACGCATTGTGCCTCTCATCTCTTGTCCTCTCTCTTGTTCCCTTTATACTTTTTCTACTACTTATCAACCATCCGACAAAGTAATACTTATTCCACTTTCTCGTGTAGAAGTATGCTATCTTTGGATTTGTTAACTGAACGAGCTAATAGTAAGTGATGGCTGGTTAGAAGGTAGTAAGTAGGTAGCAGTAATACGCCAGACACGAAAGTGCCGTGTCCCCAATGATCACGTTAGATACTCAGGGTTTCCAACAGTGCCTTAGTGAGTAGCATCTATGGGTAGTAGTAGTATTGGTGACAGGGCTTAGTGGAAATAATGACTAGAAGAGTTACTAAGAATTTCGTTTCTGCATTCCCTGTGGCTTACATTTGAGTTAGTTGTCTTATTATACTGCTTTATTCGGTCTGCTTGATCTTTTCAGCAACTTTAGTTTTTCCGGCTAAAGGTTATTGTGTTGTACAGAGTTAGTACATATGTGACAAAACGATGCAACCAGGATGTTCAAATATTCCTAGAGGGCTATCAAACAGCTAAAACCTTTTCTCTAGTACAATTATGTAATGTAAGTAGTTATGTACAAATATGCACCCTTGCATTACAAATTGTGACTAAGTGCTTCTACTAGACATCTTAAAATATTCAATAGGTACCTGGACTAATGTAGGCAGTCATGAATCCTTTGGATGTAAAAGTATGCATGCATGCATTTTAAAATTATTTCAATATAACTAGCTTACTGGTGAGAGAAACCAGTGAGCCAAGAAGCCTTCTTTGGGTTCTCTTTACGATTCAAGAAAGGTATAAAGATCATGAGGGTTTATTTTATCATAAGAGGAGATGAATAGATGGATTCTTTGATATAAAATCATGATGCATACGTTCGTTTTTAGAGAGGGTAAACTGTGTTTCTTTGAGTGAGATGTAAGCTTGCTTTTAGCACGTCACGACCACGGGGATGATGGTGATTATCATCAACATCAAGACGGACATTTCTAGGCGTATGTGCGTCTTTTATCGATAGAAAACTACATTAACAACTATGACTATGAAGATATGGTTTAGTTAAGCTGACTTGTCATCGATATTTGGTAGAATTTTTACTAGCAGCAGGCAGGCAAAAAATCTCATCCTGTTTTTATGTTGATTTCCAGGTCATTACGGATCATTTATTATACAGAGTTGGGAAAGCAATTTTACTAACTTCAATTCTGCTACTAGAATAGCTATAAACGACGACCAGTCAATGTGAAAGCCTATTCATCTTTTTTCATGGGGTTTTGTTCCGGTGAAACTTGGTTGATGGTTGGTTACAGTTCGGCCTTGATATTTTGCAAGTAAAAGAATATCATTGAAAGGTAAGGAGGTAGGCGAGTAACAAATCTAGTAAAAAAGAGCCAGATTCTAGGTTTATTACTAACTCTTAAATTGGACTTAGGTAATGCCTGTGATGACGTAGCAGTGGCGTTGGTGAAAATGTTATCATAAATACTTATTTAATCAGTAATTAACTACCGTGTCTCGTGCAGGCACGTACACGGGATATCTACCGTGGCTCTATGGCAAATGCATCGCTGAAGAGACCGCGTACGGCTGCACATTCCTTCATCAGAAATAAAAGTTTTACACAAGAAATAAACCGTTGCAACCGCACCTAACAAAGGGATGAATATCGCACGGTGTGTCCATAGTGAGTGATGTCTACTGAGACTTTGTGCATGCTTTCAGAAAATAAAGCGATCGATATTCGAATATTTGATGTTTGACCGTGTCACGAGGTAACGAACGGTCAGATGATGTAGGAGTGCCACCCAGATAGAGTCTTATGAAATTGTTCACGTTGTGGGTACCATTTGCTACTTAAGTCTCAAAATGCCCTAAAAGTTATGACCTTCTCGAGGTCATAACTTTTGACCTGAGCACGATATATCAATAACAACAACTGTTTTGAAATATCCTAGTAAATAGCTTTTGAACCACGCCCCAGTTGCCTTTTAAAGTTTTGGTGACCTGTGACCGTTGACCTTGATGGGTTTAGCTCACAAGGTCCATCTTCAAACTCAATCTAAGTTGGAACCTTAATAACAAATATCCGAAAACGGAACTCAAAAAAGTTTAATCGTTCAAGAGTTAGAGCGTGAACGGACAGACGGACAGACAGAGTGATCGGTCCTTCACATAACGGGATATTCATCCCTTAATAAAAGACACTCGTCACGGCTACAGCTCAGTTGTAAAATTTTGCTACAGCATAGCACAGCTCATATCTTCAGAGTTTATCTGGAATTATTATATAGCCCAGTCTACCTCAAATTATACTAATATCGCTCTCACTTGGCAATGAATCGGGTTTAATGAAACTGAAACTTTTAAAAAGGATGGATCATCTACTAAACTATTTGTAGAAAAGGTTTGCATATGTAAATTCACAGGGATAAAAACTTTTCACTACTTCTGGCGACAGCAAGCAATGTAAAGTTATCATCTTGGAAAAATTCTAAGATAAGTTTTACTCGGTAGACTTTGAAACTATTATCCGACCGCGACCAAGAGAATCTAATGAATTTTACTGATAAAAAGGAAAGAGTGAGGATGTTTAACCAAAAAACTTTGGATTTACTAAAATCTAAACACTTCCTAACCCCTTTTTCTTAAGCTTACCTCGCTATATTAGCTAGTCAGTTATCCCATTTAATATAATGATGAAAGCATCACTCAAAAGACTTGAAAGTTTTTTCACTGTCCTTCTAAGTAGACGTATTTTCCCCTTGAACAGGGGAACTTCTTGTCCTTTTTATGCATCATTAACGTTTTTCTAGGTCCGCTCCTATTGTTTCCTTTTAAATGAAAATTTAATACAACTTTGGAACAGTTTTTCATTTAAAATTCTGGGGTTTTAAAATAAAAAAAGGGAAGTAGAATTAATTTTGAAAATTCATACTTGAGCGAAGCAAGTACAAAGTCCAGTCGTAAACTCGTAAATAAATAATTAAACTCATGTGTGTGTGTTTTTGTTGGTAGATATTATAAGCTTCATGACGCATTTAACCAATCTCGTGTTTCAGCTTTGCCATGTAAACATGTACTCTGTTCAGTTTCATGATTTATTGGAGTGACAACGATATATAATACATAATACGGTCATATTTATCTCAATATCAAGTCGTTGTTCTTGATTGTCGTGACGTATCCGCATGGCCGTTTCTAGAGAGAAAGTATGTATTACTACCCATTGAAACTCCGGGGGTACCAATCCTTACCGAAAAATGAAGCAACTATGCTCCTTACTTGTCGTAAAGCAGAGCAAAATTTTATGATCATCATATCCTAATTAAAATACTGATGTAGGGGTAAAATTTACTTTACATCACAGTCGTTTCACTCTATTGGTTGGAACAAACTTTTTTCGGAGTGGCATGTTCCAACAGATGGTTCAATAATGGAATTTTAGTTACCTCATTTGTTACTTTAGTTTTATATAATCTACTGAAGACGTGGCTTCGTCATCTTCCTAACTTGACTTAAAGACTTGGCTAAGAGTTTGATATTGATGCTGTTTGCGATAAATTTATAGTGGGAAGTGATAGTAGGGAGTAGATGTGGATTAAGTATGAGCAGTAAAGAATTTAATAACGGAAAGTTATTCTAGAGACTGTGTACATAAGTAATGAAGTATGGTATCATTGTTTTTATTCGCTCCAGACTATAAAATAAGACTTGAGCGTTGAGCCAGAATCCACTGACGGAAGACCCTGGCTATTTCTTGTACACTGTACTAAAGAAGCGAGTCAGTAAATATAGTGGATCTGGATGGATGATCAGTAGAAAAAGAGGGTGGAAGTTAAGCCATTGCATTGGTTGACGTGTGCTTTATTAAAAGAACAGAAACAACAGAGTTGCTACCAATATTTTTTAAGGACTGGAGGGCTTCAAAGGCTGAATATATTATCAAGACAGGAGAAAGAAATTATGATGCAGCTTTTAAGCTTTTACGATGTAAATTTCCAGTAAAATGTTTATATTGTGTTATGCGAAATATGCCAACAACTAGAGTTTACATTGCTTCGAGACAGGTGCAGTTTAGTAAAACACTAGAGTGCAAAAATGATTAAAAAGAAAACTCATGTGGCTCATTTGTCTCTTGTTGAATGATTACATATTATATTAATAAACATGCATGCATAGAATAACAGGCATTAGATAAGAAGGATGAAGTTAAAATATGTTGATACACGAAGGAAGTGGTGAGAAAATGTTCGCTCATCGTCGTCATAAAACTAAACTCCACCACCGGAGTCGGTTTGAGGATTTACTTGAGTCGAAGGCTTAGTTGCTAATGGGCATATTCATCATTCTGTCCATAATCATATTTTTAGTCTCCACTCTCACCTACCTGCCAACGCGACATGGGATTTATATTTAACTCATCAGTTGGATGATCTGTGTACAGTTGACGCAAATGGCTCCGCCTGCCGTTTCACTCAAAACCTTGCCAGTGAATTGTAACCGTTCCGTATAACTAACTACCACTCACTCTGTATTGAAAAACATCAATGTAGGGCTCGTGCCAAGCAAAAGTAAAGTAGTTTATTGATAGTCATTGAATTGTGAAAAGAATATTTCGTAGGTGGAATATAAATTTGGAAACCAGTTGAGATAATTAAATACCAGTGTATTATCGCTGATGGGGGGAACCTAACTGGAAAAAAGAAATTACTCTTATACGTGGCTGTTTAAATGTTTAAGAACGGGCTTAGCTCAAATAATGAGAAAGTCGACTGCGTGTTGGATTTCGATTAATTTAAACATAAATTGGGGATAAAATATTATTTAATTCTATTAAGTACCTGCATACCAGTTACACATTGTTATTGCCAACAGTTGGGGTTCTCTTGAAGTCTACTGCTTTATCTGTTAATTGCATAGTCAATAGTTTCCTCTTGATCTGGAACGCATTGAGATTTTCATGAGAGTTACCTAGTTAGTTTACCTTGTTCAATGTTAGAGGCACAATCGTACCAATACCAATATGGCCCAAACAATGTTCGAGAATTCACGAAACATTGATTTATTAATGATCATTAATGATTTATTAAATTTTTACAATTCACACTTGAACACTTCTAGTTAAAAACATATGTAGAGACTATGTTCTACAAAGTACAAATGATTTTAGTCGTTTTCCGGTTTATCAGCTCACGGCTGTTTAGTTCAATCCTAGGAAATACAAAGTTCACAAAGGCTGAATTAGGAGGTTGGATGACAGAGGAGGAAGTAAAATTTGTACGATTTCTATAAAGTACAGGAGTAATACAAATACATCTATTATATTACTTTTGCGTGGGTTTATCTGACCGGAAGAATGATTCAGGAGGCCTTTCACACAGAGAACTCAGTGTGTACGTTGAGTGCTTCAAATATGTATGAAAAAGCCCTGTACTTTGGGTATGCACTTCAGAGAATATTATTTGTAAATATCATCTAATCTTCTTTACCTTTACAAATGCTGTACAAGCTGGGCCTTCTGTTTGCAGAATATGTCCAAATAGTTCGTGGTCAGCTGAACTGCTTGAAATTGCTTTTTGATGTTTTCTGCTTTCTCTCTTGTGCATCCTATCCCGTGTAGAAAGTATGTTGCTGACTGCTGATTCCCTTTCTTATAATTTTTTTTAGCAATTTCTGCTCTAACTCGGGTACTTCTTTTCTGTGTCCAGGTTTCCTCTCAACTGAACTGTCTCATCAACCTGCGACAACAAGCCGGAACCAACTTACTAAGACTATCCGTCTCGACTACTACACCACTTTTAAATGTCAAGAAATAACTATCCAACATCTAGTTACACTAAAGTACCCTCAAAGATCAAATTGCTTTCTCAAACGTAGAGATGCTTACTCCATACCAGCAGCATTATTGCCACTTGGTGGACCTGAATGTAATACTTGAGAAATCGAAACTCATTGAATTGGAAATACTCTTAAGAAAACGTCAGCTTTGATACATACGCTCACATCCATCTTATGTCCATCTGGCAATAATTCCATAACTACCCATAACGGTTGTGTTAAAACCAATGCTGAGTTCCTATAGTAAATCAGTGGTCTTCTGAGAGCGATGGTGGTGAAAACAGCAGATCGGCTCTACTTTACTTTGTTGATTTGCTTAGTTGGCAAAGAACGGAAATGAAAGTCAGATTTCATTCCAAAATTCTATAAGCCCATCATGCAACGTGATATGTTTTACATCATCGTCATATCTAACTGTCCCCCTCATCCTATTCCTGATCGACCATCATGCTACGCTACGTACGTGTGTGCAATATAATGTTAGTCTATATAGGTGTGCGTGGGTGGATGGATCTGAATTGGAAACGTTTTCCTCCAGCTTTCACCCACCCAAAATTTCCTTATTATATCGATATTTTTCATCAACTCGATCATCATCATAGAAAAGGGCCTATGATCCTATGACGTGCGCTGCCGCTGGTTAATATGGCAATGCCAGAGATCAAATGATAATCTTCATCATATTTCAAAACGTTGTGGAATATCTCGTACGCCATCACAATCACAATCATCGTCTTGGTCCACCCGTCCTTGCAGTCCCTCTAGCTATCGAATGAATTCTAGCTGTGAAATCCTAAAAAAATTGAAGGAGGGGGTAGGAGGCAAGCCATTGTGTGGTTCTGTAAAGTTTCAAACATCTACCCACCACAGACCTACATATTTTCACGTCGGCTACATCACGTCCCGTACTGATTTCCTCATGTCCCCATTCCGAATAATCTGTCTATTTAAATACGTGCTAGTAAAATATTCAGCCTAATCCTTATATTTCACCTTTATAAAAAAAAAAGAGCCGAACACCTTGTCAAATTTAAGCTGCTGCATTACGGCCTCTCTGCGGTTCATTTCACTTTCTCGCATCCCATTTCCTGTGCCGGAGAGGCTTTTATTTCTAGTCTACGTTTTTATATTTTGTTATAACAATACTATCTTTTTTCTACTACCATCACTGGGATGGGATGACCATTTGAGTGAATAGATCCGGTGTGGGAAGCATGATTTTCATCAGTTCCCCAAGGGGAAAGTATCTCATGTTCAAATGGGGTTTCTTGGGCCTCTTGTTCTGGTAGATAAATAGAAGCAATTGAAGAGAATCGTTTGTAATCAGTATTGGTACGTATCGTAGTAAATTTTATACATTTGGATGCTAGCTTGTCTCATCGATGTATCTAAAATTGAAAATGCTTAGTTAATTAAATATGAAGGATTTCAAGAAGTGAGAAGATTGAAAGATTGATTACAACACAAGTCAGTCAGTAAGTATGTGAAGTGATTTGATTTTGACACAAAGCTACGTTCAGCTACTGAAATTGGTGTTATGGCATGCCACATGCCCATCATGTTCTACCTTTATACTGACGTTTATACCGTCGATGTGAATCAACTCTGAAGATGAGGATAAGTGCGAGTTTATGATTTACCATTACTTCTAACTACCACCGTTCTAGTCTAGATTCTAGGCTAGTGTGTTACAGTTACAGTCGTGGCTGTGAAAACTGATTTATCATACTTCCAAATCATTCTATTTGATAGTAGATAAGTTATAGTCTGTTGGTGCAGCTGTTAATTCACATATCAAAGTCATAATTTTATTTGTAACATGAACACCACACCAGTCTCTGAACGTGTATAACGAGTATGAAATCTAGTCTTAGATATATTAGTTTTATGAGTAAATTGTACAAAACCTAAGTAAAAAAACCAATTTTCGCATGTACAGAAGGAGTAAAAAAAAATACCTATCTTGCTACCAACAAATACACTGTATACTGTACTGTCTACTATAAGTAAAGAGAATAAATATTATTGTACGAATAACCAAGGATAATAGAATATAATAAATAAACCTCAAGTTTCGTGACTTTTACTATCTCATCTTGGCGTAGACTCCAATTAATTTCTTCCGCCATGGGCCATTATTCGCTAGTTGACAATGCTTATATGCTGTTCTAGAGAGTTGGAAGTTGTAGCTTTTATTTTAAGATTGATATTCATAATCTATTTCACAAGAGGGAAAACTAGCAGCCCTCTGTCTCCTGTCTCAAAATGCATCCAGCCAAAAACGAGCTTTCTCGTTTTCAAGAAATAAAATGATCTCTGGGGAAAGCTGTTGTTGTACAAATGGGATGAAATATAACTTGAAATAAATCCTGTCAACCCCCAACATTCCTGAGGCAGATTCTGCCAGGATGTTGAAATACTTGCACTATTACTAGTATCATGTTACATGCTTTGCTTACTATACTCAATAACTAACGTGCATCTTCCTCAGTCCGTCTTTTCGTATTCTTTTTAAACTAGGTTTACCTAAATACATTATACATGAGTCTTTCTACTATCTAGCCGTCTGTCTCACGTCTACTTGGGGTTTACTACCTCTTTCTTCTTGTAGTAACTGAAACTGAAGGAGTAATCGGTAAGCAGTAATCGGGTATGTGTCTAACAAGAAGTAAAATATAACGGCCACACTTCACCTTTTACTTACAACCAGGCAGAACTGCAAAGCTCCAGCCGTAGTTGCAGAAATTCTATAATGTGAAGCAAAAGGAGGTGGACTTGCAGAGAGAAAGTGGGATGGACGAAAGGGCAAAGTAGAACTGGAGATCTGAATTTATATGAAACTTGATAACAATTTTCTCCACAAGAATGTGACACAAGGACACTTACTGGACTGGAAGTAAAATGAAAATGATTGATGTACCGATTACCCTCCCATGAGCTGACAGATAAAACATTCTCCGAAAGTCTCATTGTTCATTCCGGTCATAATTCATCTCAAAACGCATAGAACATTACATGTATGCTTCTTTAGGTAAATCATGACAGGCTAGAGTGAGTGGGAGCTGGAGCAAGTGATCTTGTGTTTTATACACTTTCTCGATTGCAACCGCAACCCAACTCTTTACCGAGTAATTTGTACGTGCTTATGTTATGTATGGTCATTGTTTCATTGTTTAGTTCTTCAGCCTAACTTATACTCTAGGTTGAAACTCTCATCTTGAAAGGATTTACAATTTAAGGAAGGAACTATCCAACCCAATTAATTTTAAGTATTTGTCAGGTAAAAATTTACCCTCTCATTTATTCTGTCCTTTTGCCATATTCTGTGAACATAATATTCTATCGTATTACGTAAAAACGTTTATTGCTTTCATCTTCAATTTAAAATAATTGAAGAGTTATGAAGCTCTGTAATTGTCTACCTGAGTTAGTGCACACAGTAGGGCAACGAGTTTCAGTTGTTGTCGTCCCCCTCTAAGATCCTCATTTAATTTACCACCAGCTAGCCATGATCCGCTGGTATTTATTTATTAGTTTCATTACTACACTATTGCAAGTAGCTAGTTGTGTTCTTGTGTTGGTTTTCTTTAATGTTTTCGGAGCATTCTTGCAGCTAAACATGCCGACATGGAATTCTGGTACATTCTGATGTCAAAGAACGTTCAATGCTGAAATCAGAGAATTCCTCAACAGTAAGTTTCATGTCTTATTACTAATCCTGAGAATCCTTACAGGCTCAACTGGATTTGGAGATGTAATCGAAAATCAAATCGCTAAAATAGCTCGCAGTAAGCATTTCCATTGTATTGTTGGGAAACCTTTGATCCAGCGGCTTAGACAGCATAAAATTATACATCTAACCTACATTATAACAGTCATCCTTAAATTAGTATTTGTTACTCTGGTGGATATTATCATCAACAACATTTCCTAATGCTCATTCAGAGAGATAATTTACCGATTTTTTACTCAAAGAGTACACAGCACGGGATTCTCATCAAGTTTTTACCATCTAAAACTCTACTTATGAATGAACACCATAAAGCCATTGCAGTAACGTTTATAGCTCCTTTCTCCTATTTTCTAACCGTATAGTTTACCAGTACGAGGAAAACTTTTGACGAAAACAAATTCAGAATTGAATCTGAATGTGTGCTTTGCATTTTTAGTACCTCATGTGACGCAATGGTTGAGAAACACTTTGGACTTAGATATATTTATGGAAAAGAGCTACTGGGAAGGGGTGAATATTCTTGGTAAATTAGTATTCATGCCATACATTGACTTTCTTGCCCTTCACTTTCAAACAGCTACTAGATAGATACTGACTTTCTTAGGCAAGGATAAAGGTATTAAAGCATAAAAAAGCTTCATGCACAACAATGATCATCTTGACGACAGGGCACTGAAATTTGTACCTTTGTATCCATATTTGACTATTAATGAACTCATTGAATAAAGCCATCTCACAATAGAAAGGTAAAACAGTATACTAATACCAGTCTTAAATTAAATTTCCGCTCAAAATAATTACTTTTATCTGTTAGGTATTCTATTTGGTCCATCAGCCTGAAGAAATATGACTAAAGTCTCTTGAATAGCTAAGAAAATGGTGGAATTTTTACACTTACTTTCATGGGAATTGTTTGAATCTGTTGCATGTATTTAAAATAAAAAACTGTTTCCTCGAAATGTAAAATTCGCACTCTACAGTTATGCTTTTTATGTAAGGAAGGGCGCTGAGCCGAATACCTGTCCGCCAGAGAAGAACACCCCTTTAACTATTAATAGCTCTTTATGTTCATCACTTCAATTTTGCTGCTGCTCTTTTGATGTAATATTTAACACACCATTTTTAGGCTGCAAACCCTATACACAGGTCGTGGATGACTATTATCTGGGGAGTTTCAAAGGAAAAATACATTTATATCAAGTGGCAATACGTTTGGAAGCTACATTAATATTTTAGAACCTCTTGAATTAAACTTGAAAGTCTGATTTATCTACTCATTTCATATACTATCACATCACTAC
>JAQFZX010000796.1:0-44419 GCA_034682405.1 Hydroisotoma schaefferi
TACTAAAGATGAATGCATCGCTCAGCTCCTTCCTATCGTATACAACGTTAAGAGTAACTTACTCGTAAGGCCTCGCCTAGCTACATTCAGTTACTGTTTACTCTTGAAAAGGTTACAATTAAGACAGCAAAATATGTCTATGGCTGGAGAACTCATGGCTCAATAGCGTGAAGACTTTTCCCCGAAGGTCATCAACTATTAGCATAAAATTATTACTGCTTGTCAATTCAACTTTGAAGAGCTTATCTTAATGGCAGTTGTCCTGATTGTAATGGTAGAGGACAGGTCAGAAATGAAATGTAGAAGCTGTTTATATGGAAATTGAACGTTTAATCGGAAACTAACCCGAGTTCTTTATTATATTATCATTATCATAATCTATAAACTTGATAGTATACCCTATACCTACAGCCTTTATGTTACTGAACTGAAGTTCCCAGGTTAAGTCTGTCTTCATTAAACTTCAATTGATGAAAATCATCATTAAAGCCAAAATACTTTTCCCGTAGATCAAAACTAACTAAAACTGCAACGACTAGCTTCTCTAGACCAGCATAACCGTATGAGTACAACTTTTCATACACTTTGACAGCAATTGCAATTTTAATTGCTGTAACTTACAAAACCTCCCAAATTATGCCGCAGTCACATTATGCATCTACCATTCAAAGAGCTTAATATGCATGCTTCTAAATTCAATTCACAACTTCTTTACCTCTACTTATGGCTTACTGCAACAAGGGATTTTATGGAGATTAACAAATGGATTTCGAGCTGCATATTGATGAGCAGTTAATAAGAATAACCAACTTACTTAAATCCTAAGCACCTCAGTTACTTCACAACGAGTTTAATTTCTTTAAGCTGCTACCGAGTGTAAAAAGGTATCATATCACCGCACAAATAAATTCTTGAGTTTGCGATGGCACTAGTTAGTTAATTCGGGAGCTTATTGTTGTTAAAGTATCGTCGTACTCCACTACTTTAAAGATGACTGATATGCTACCAAGTATTGTAAAAGATAAGGTTTTTTTCGAGGATGACAAAGACAGTAGGCAACCACCCGAGGCAAGATGTCAATTAGTATTGAGCTCAAGATTAATAATAGTTGTCCAAAAAAATCATCCTCATAAAATCTCGGTCTCGTCAACGCATAGTTGAAGTTGGATACTTTAGGTAAAGTTACAGTAATTTTTATAACATAAAGTTTATTTCCAGCAACAAGTCAGCTCAAGAAGAAACTATTTACAAGTAGCATTAGGTAGGAACATGTCCAGCTATACATATCTTAGAATGGAGATTAAACCTTTTATCATTTAATATTAAAACCTCGAAGTTAAGAGTTCATCATTCAGTGTTGTTTACTGCAAGTCGCAATTAAAAGTTTGTACCCAAATCAACATTAAATCATAATCATACTGATCAGTTCAATAAGGGGAATAATTCAGATCTAACTAGTCTAGCTACCCCTACTAAGTCTGTATTTTAAGGTACTTTATTTATTTATTGAGTAACTACATTTACTCCCAAAGGCCAAACATTATGTGAGTTATGAAAGAATTTATATATGAAACTGACCGAGATCTAGAGAAATAAATAAGCTTAACACGGTCAGTGCTACCAATCCAGCTTATCTCCAGCCAGTCTCATTCATCATTCAGTTTATTTTTATTTATTATACAGATAGACCTAACATTAGGGAACTTTTTGGTTTGGTGGAAGTACAATATTAGTTACTACAGTTGCATGCAACATGGTAAAATCTTAAGTACTATCATATTTTCTTTTAGTTGACAGTCTAACTTTAGAAACTTTGATAAACCCTTATCGCTTTCAACTTAAATGCGCATAACAAGCCATCGGTTCTGTAATTGTCGCGTCATCAAATTGACTAGCAAAACCTTCTGATTTTAGAATTAATTTCCTAGACTCGATTTGTATCTTTCCCTGTGTACAATAAGCGGTTGCTCCATGCTTCCTTCCATTGTAAAATCCGGTTTTTAAAACGTACCATGGTACACATGCAATGAAATTTTTATACTAAGAAAGAAGGTAACCATTAACCATTGGCCCTCTACTTGCCATGAAATGATGATGCATAATCTGAAAAGTTGATATTAAAACGGTACAAGGTACCTACGTTAGGGACTCAAAACTGTGACGGTCAAAGTATAAAAAAATACGATAGTTCAGTAAAACTTGCATTGGTTTGAATTCTCATAAGAAAGAAACATCTTGAAGGAAGATTAACTTTTTAGTTTCATTTGCCATCTTTCGTTCACCAGTTTCCTTTCCTGTTTTATTTAATCTCTTACGTTCGTTGTCTATGTAGGTAGTGTATTATTATTATAAGTAGATGATTTAACTTTGCTTGCTACTGACTTTCTACAATCTACAATACTTAACTTTACTACCATTATGAACGGTCTTCACTGATTAGTTAAGTTAACGCCAGAAAGTTTAGTGATTTAGTTGTTCAGGAGTTGGTTAAAGTTACTAGTTACTAGCTAATTAAAGTCGTAAGTGCATATGCGTTATTTGTAGCAGTAGTGCAGACGGTAGTAAGTAAAGAGGGTTCATATTCATGCATTAGATTAGAATCAACACATTCATTTTCAAACCAATTGAAACTTGACTGCAGCACCGTTTTAAAAGTGAATTTACTTACAAAAGTATAGAACCCTCGTAATGCTCTTCGTCTGGGCTTAATTTGCTATCAAATCAAACACAAAGCCCACTGACAATATCCCAAAAGGACTATAGATTTTAAGCGTTACAACGAACCACACACATCTTATTTTGTTCATCCATGCAACAGGTAATTACTCAAAACCTCAAATTAAGAATCACTTTAGGACAAGAAATTAACTTCTTATGAACAAATTTTTATTAAAACTGAAATCTTGTGATATTCAGTTACTCCATTGGTGATGTTTTAGCATTTAAAGCATGCGTTTGTCTTTAAGATGTGATGATACTCACCTTAACAATAGATCATGTAACCCGAAGATTAAGTAACAATATTGGATTATGATTAGCAAATCGCATTGGAAGATTGGCAATATTATTGGCACCAACCAACATCAGACTTGACACTTGACTAGCTCTAATAATCGCACTCAAGTACAGAATAGATAGATAGATAAGGTTATGCAAACACTGAAAGACGATGATACGTCTTCAGTTGACTAAACACTCTTAAGGAAGACTCGGAGTACAAGTATCATGAATAGAAATGGATTTAGATGAACTATTCTACAACTTCTAGTCTTATCATTTTGATTAAAACTTGTTTTTATTTGCTATTTTCACAGAGCTATAGTTGAGTTGAGTGAAGTAAGATTTTTATAATGACTTTTGCTCGGCATTACGTTACGAAGTCAAAGTGTAATTCAACTTATTCTTTCCGATCCTATTCTCCAGTCTCTACGAATATGCCTTTTAATTCAGTTCATCTCTTAATGAGCCCCTCATATGTTATGTAGCTGCATACCGAAACCTGTATTACGAACGAAATAAGAAGCATATTATATTGGGTCTGGATTACCCTTTAGATTGTAGAGAAGTCTTAAAACTACCTTGCTTAACAATTGGCAAACATAAATTAGCATCAATTCAGTAAGCCATAACCACATTGCATTTTACTTATATTTTAACAAAAGTAAGAACTATACCAAACTGGAAGACTTTTTCCTAATAGATCGTCTTATAATGCAGGTTTTGATCAGTAATATTTAAGTATATTGTTGTGGTTAAAGAAACATCAAGTCCAGTCAGTTTTATAATGCCTGGATGGACTCAGACGAAGTAGAATGGCCACGGCTTACCTTGACTCGTTTTTTGCCATGTTATAGACTTTTATTTTCATGTGGTGTCCATACCCAGTACAATCATACTACTAGTAAGTTATTGATGGAATAGTATAAGTTTAAAAATCTGCAACAATACAGGTTTAACTCCAGTCCAGCATAGCAAAACTATATTTGCATCGCTGGAGGCTAAAATTCTTCATAAATTCTATACAAACTGCAAAACGGTTTCGTTCGATTGGCCCTAAAGCTTGCTGTACTTTTCCAGGATATAAAAAGACGAGTTCATATTTGTCACTTATTAAATCCTAAATGAATTGACGGAGTAATAAACTCTAGCAAACATTTCCATTTGATTATCAAGCTTTTGATTTAGTTAAGTCGCCTGCCTTTTCTTGATACAGTATTCAGTTGAAGGAAAGAAGCAACCTTATTCGCATTGAGGTTGGGGACATGCAAAATGAAATATCTTTGATTTTAATATTTTCCCGACCATCATTCATAAATTCTGCAGAATTTGATTAGTTTTTTGGGTTAATTAATATAATAAACCTAGTTATTAAAAAGCACTTAAAATTCATCCATCTGAATCGATTGGAATGAATCGAAGTTTATACGTAGCATAACTCATGTCTCCAGTCCAGTCCAGTAGTCAATATTTAGTTTAGTTTAATGTATGAATTCTTTTGAAAAATAAATCAAGCCGAAGCGAAGGTCATATTTGGTTGGAATCGACCTACTAGAAAGATCGAGCTCAGTTCTGGAAAAAAGTCCTGCAAAATATTAGGTCTTTCTCACATAATATGACCATAATGTCATGTCATCATGATTCTTATACCTCATGTTAGTAAATAAATGAGGATTAAGTTAATGAACAAGTTATCTCATTATATTTTGCGTGCATTTGAATAACACAAGCACACGGATAAAGGATATCCTATAAGAAAACTTTATAATTATGTGAATCCCTAATATTAAAAGAAAGCTCAAATAAGTAGGTTTAGACTCAATAAAATTTTAATGAGGGTGTCGAATGGACCAAGGGTCATTTATCATATCTCTCTAGCTCAATGTCACAAAAAAACATGATGATCAATACATTCATTTATGATTTATCAATCGCTGGTGACTCAGAGGAAAAAATACCAACTTTTGACTGGTTGAGAATCCATTAATTAATAATAAGTTTTGAATAACATGGAATAACAATTAGTAATGTAATGTAAAATTCAATAAGATAATCTCATTTTGATTCAATACACTTTTTTATCCATCCAAAACAAAACGTGAACTCATGACGAATTGTGATTCCAGCAAAATCTAACAACCCAAAACCCAAAGTCCAACAGTTTCCTTCAAAGTAAAAAGTTATGATTCTACTGCATTGCATTTTTCAAGATTTATGAATTATGAATGATTATTAAATATTATTTAGTAATTAAAGCCAGTAGTAGTCTTTTAAATCCATAAATTGCAATGCGTGCTTTAAAAAAATATAAGAATGAAAGAAATAGAGAAAGTAAATTAATTGTTTTTGATTTAGAAATCAATTGTAAGAAACCTGCAACAAAGTAAATCCTGTAAAAAAGATTGAATAATCAGAATCACTTATGAAAAAGATTTGTTCACCTAAACACTACACAGTCACAGTGACAATTCTTTAAATAAATGTCATGTTATTTTAAAAAATATATAGTTTCCCTACGCCATGTGCGAGTGAATAAATGCTATGACTATGAATATTTATTAAAACCTGAATTATTTCCCATTCCTCGATTTCTGATTGACCTATTTCCGTGGAATAATCTTAGTAGAATGCCAATAACCTCATTTATTTCCATGAAGTTCTTCCCCAATTTAAAGTTATCTCATCAACTTTGACCCGTTCCATCCAGCCAGATCCAGTAATTGCCCACAAAAAAATACTTTCCGGTCCCTACTCTACTGTCTGTCTACTCTCCTAATTTCTAATTATTTCAATCAATTTCAGAAATCAAAAGTTTCGAATTCCATCCTCGACCTTTTTCAAGATTTCATTACCAAAATGATCGCCGCGTTGGGTCGAAAGGTATTGAAAAAGCTTGGCGACCTCGAGTCCAAGTATCAACAGACGCTGCAAACGCTTAATCGTCACATTTCCATGAAACCCTCTGCGATGGTGTCGAGATCCGTCCTTGTGGGAAACTACACGACCCTGTTCGCCATGACCGTTCTGTGTCCCATCCTCCTTTACTACAGGGGACTCGACTGGGACCTCATGATCGGCATGGTTGTCAATTATATGGTGTTCTGGGTCGTGGTATTCATGATGGTTTTTGGGATTCAGGTCATCTGGTTCATCTCGTACTTTATTGCTCATCGTTTTGGAGAGAATAGACTGGATTTCGAAATATTAGGTATCCTACCGGAACTGACTTTTAAAACATACCCCAGTTGTAGTTCGTTTAAGGCTTATTTCATATTTTATTATGGTTAATTATAGATAAGCTCTTTGGAGACAGCCAGGATCAGGAAATAACAGATTTCGAAGATGATGCCGAGGATGAGATAGAAATGAAAAGGTCGTCTGGATAAGCTGGCTTGTTTCTTGGAGCTATTTATTTCCCGAAATAGTTTTCAGAAACGATAGGAGGATTACTGAGCGAAATGCATGGGGAGGGGGTGGTTTATATCATTTTATTTAAAAAGGCATTCAGTCTTTCTTACTTGCGCTGGGCTATATCGTAAAGTAAAGGGATGTAAAAGTATTAAGAAAACTATTTCGGGAAATTAGCGTTCCTCCTACTAACGTAAAATGTGCCAATAACTAATATGCCTGAGTGAAGTTAATGCTGGACATTAATTCGGAGTATTAATCTACCTTACCAGTCGTCAATGACATAATACTCTAACTATAGTCAAGTTCTTAGAGTAGAGGGAATAAATGCTTCTTCTTGGGGAATTATTTAGACCCAATCCAATTAGACAAAATTCCAGGACTAACACAGTCTCCAAATTAAACGATTATACTTTATGTCTGTAAAATGAATACGCACATATAAACAAAATTATGAGTTTTTGATCCTCCTTGTCCATTTAGTTTACTTAAACTTCGTCAGGATAGTGAAGAAATTATATGGTCTAAATAATAATTTATAGTATAAGTAGCAATCAGTATTTAAAAAGCTAGCTATCATAGCAAAGTACATATGAAATGAAAATAGCTTTTGCAACTCTACCTCTGTTTGTCACTCGCAATATTTATATTTTTATATTTCATTTTGTTGTACAAACAATAAATAAACTTTTAATAGACTTGAGAGTTTAGTTGAAACCTAAATCGACTTTATAACTTAATTCATTTCACCGTCATCAATACTTTTTCATACCAACCTGGCCTAAATCGTAAAGCTTTCGAAATACTTACTACTAAAACCTAAATTTTGCTGAAATAAAATAAGAATTGACTAAAGGTAGAAATTTTCGTGAATCTATACAAAACATACGGAATAGAAATATATATTTTAATGACTAAAGAAACAGGTAACCTGAGTGTTCAACTAAATAGTACTTAATAAAGGTAAAATCTTTCAGTAAAAGGTTGTCAACTGAGGCTACATCAACAATTGCAGGTTCTCAGCAATAATGTCTCTTAGTGAAACTTCAGGTCTCTTATTTGCAGTGGATTCGAGGCTGGCCAAAGTAACGGAGTGGACTCAGAATCTGAAGCTGTTTTGAAATTCCTCCAATTTAATAGAAATGGTATAAGAGCAAAAACCTATAAAAAATTAGCATGAAACATATTTTACTACGGCAAGTCACGAAAGTTTACAGCTTAGTTTATAAAATCCAATTGTACCAAAATAAGTTCCCCTATAAAAGGAAAGTATGAAGCGTCTCGGAATCCAAAATTATTTAACAACGCTCCGCCAACAGACGGACCTATGAAACCACCCAGCGACCTAAACAATCCAGCAGTTGAACAAATTAATAAAAATTCTCAAAATCTGTGCTTATCTTAACCTAAGTTTAAAACCTGCTCACCAGGCTGATGTCCACATTCCAGATACACAACCGTACGTTGATAAGTTGTCAGGATATCCATTAGCCCTAAATATCAATGAAGACTAAAGGGTCAGCTTTGCTGCTGACCTTAAATACAATTAGGTAGGATTGAGAAATATCATACGTTGAATATCTTAAAGCTGTTACAAATCCAGAGACAAAGGATGCAGCCATTCCAAATCCATGAATTACGAGAGCTACAATAATTACCCAAAGAGGCCTGCAAAAAAATGAGACACTCTAATAACTCACTATATGGTTAGATCCCCTGATGCTAAATCCAACAGTTATAAAGTCAATGTCTTACGAAATCTTCTGAATAAAGGGAATGGGTCCAATCAAGATAAAACTAGTCACAAGAAGACAAGCCCCAATAAAAGTTATCTCAAGGGGTCCGAGAAATTTACCACAAACCCAGCCAAAAAGTGGAGCGGTCATAGCGTATACTCCACCACTGATAACGAACATTAGTCCCGTTTGAAACGGCGTTAGAGCAAACTGAAATAAAAAATAAGACCTTGAATTAGCCCTAGCAGATATGCACTCGGAGTTTTTCATATGAAATGCTATCTCACTAACTTGTCTTAAATGATGTTGCAAAGTAGCATCTAAAAATCCCAGCGTACTAGCACCCATCATGATGGACACTGCAGCGACAAATATAGATGGAATTTTCAAAATAGAAAAGATTCCATATCCCTCAGTAGCATTTCCATCTTCATCCATAATTCTTTCTATTTTTGGCATTTCGAAAGCTGAAGCAATAGCAAGAGCTAAACTTAATAGACACCCTCCAATTACCACGAAAGGTAACGTAAAACCACCAAGCTGCAATGATTTAAAGATTAACTGATTCAGTCATTAAATTCTTTGTGGGGACGGGGAAGGTATGGGGACAAAATGCATGATTGAAAAAAGGCACATGTTGTATAAATACTTCAAATAATGCACCCCCAACAGTTGGACCTAAAATGAACCCTATTCCACCCAGAGTCTCCAGAGAAGCCTGATTAATTGATTTAATAGAATCTTTTAGATGGATACAAAGATGTTATTAATATTAATAGCATTTTGTACAATCTAATGCTTTACAAGACTTACAAATATCGTGGGGACACAGTCTGGGAATTCATGAGCTGAAAAATATAGGAAACCAATACGGCTGTAGAAAGTCCAAACTTTCATGGATAATACCGTTCCTCATCTTACCAAGAATTGCATATGAAGACGTAACATACGCTGAGGCACCTGCAGCCTCAATAATCCGCAGTCCGAAAGAAAATGCAATGAACAAAGATGGATCGTCCTCAACTTGACTTAAGAAGCTACGAAACGGTTTAAAAAAAACTAAGTTTTTTATCTGACAAAAAGAAGAAGAAAAAGTAGAAACTCACCCAAAAAGAATACATGCTAAGGAAGAAGTCATTATTCCAACATTGAACATAATCGTCGGACCAATTTTGTTTCTAGTTATAATTTATAATTATTTCTTACTAAACAATTTAATGCATGCATCCAAAATCTGTTTGTCATCACAAAAAAGGCTACTTCCATACTCAAAATAAGATTGTAAAGTTTTTGTACATTACTCTTTATAAGATGACTTTAAAAATCATAACGACAAATCACTCTCAACTAGGCCATGCTTTAATTTTAACGGAATTTTTAACTTATTCCTGGTATAATAAAATAGTTTTACAAACTACCAAAATTAGCAGTTAATTTAAAGCAAAAACAACGCAGTACGAAGTGCAATACACTTTACATAAAACGTACCCAGGAAAGGAAGTAGCATATTTTATTTTGGACAGTTAATCACAAAAACTTACATATATTTCCCATACAAAGGAGAAGTCAATAAAACGACGAGCTCATATATACCTACATATCCAAAACAATCATTTCATACCTTTTGCATATCATGCTATAAATTGCCATTCCTCAGTATTTTTATACCAAAAACTAATCCATACTCCGTCGCATTGGCACCCTTCCTCTCGGCCTAAAGAACAAAATAACTTCTTCATAAGAAACCCTAACATTAACTATCCCCATTTTTAATACTTCCATCTGACTGGAAATGATTTAGATACCTCTGGAGGGTAGAAGGGGGCTTGAAGAGAAGCAACCATGCCAGAAAGGAGGTCAGCAGAACCAAAAACAACCAATATCATCCATTGTCTAGAATTAAATCCTTTAGCCAAAGGTATATCTCCATGTGAAGGTTTCCGAATTTTAAATACTTTGGCCGACCAAGGGTCATAATCTTTAGGAAACTTTGTACAAACTTCATAACTTGAGTCCAACCTTTTAAGAAACTTCTTGGTCATTTTGTTCAATTGAAACTAAACTTGCTTATAATAATTAATGACTAGAAGGCACCAAATGCTATGCTATTATTAGATGTTCAACAATCCAATCCAACTTGAACGGGCGCAACTTTATTATGTACTATATTGAAACTAATTTATCGGAATTTTTGCATTGTTTATTGGAAGAAAAGTTACAGTTGTTCAAATAACCTCAGACCTCAGGTGTTATTTGTTTTAATTCTCCTGATCCTATTATCCTCAGTTTTAAGTATATTCTTTCCAATTCTATTCATTAAATAACTAAAGAAAATAAAGCTCCTTTATCAACGAAATTTTGCATACACTCGGTTAGTTTATATTTGTAACATGGTAATCGTGATGATTATTCATAAAGAAAATGACCTCAGGAATGTCAAGAGTCATTAAAAGTTGTGCCCATATAATACGATGGAATAAATTGCTTGAAGCTTGAGCTTTTTATGCATGTCAGCTTGTAAACTGCATTATTTTTGTGTACACTATAACTTGAGATTAAAAGTAGCAGTCATCAGATTTTAAAAATCGTCAGCAAAAACAAAATGAAATACGAAGATTGATCTTTCTTGACCTATTTCTCGCTCATAATATATAATGTCATAAATCATAACTCGTTCCAGTTCAATGTTTTGTTAAACGTGCTAAAGCTGTAAATGACAAACCAATTTATTTCCATTCATTTTCATCAATACGTTAAATTAGAAAAACACTCTAAACTGATTTGATGCCAATAATTAGGATTTTAGCTTAAAATGAATATGTAGAAAATACAAAACGGATTTAATTTGGGAAGTTAAGGCTAAACTTAGTTGTTAATAATTTATTTTCCTCGCCTTCTATGTACCCTGTTTCAAATAGTATAAATTCTTTTACTTGCATGTATACTTCCGTACAACCACAATGTAACTGAATCGTCGACTCATATGGAATAGCTACTTTGTTTAGTGACATTTAAAAGTGGAAAAGGCATAAGGCAACCTCGGTACTTAAATCGTATTTTCATAACTATGGCTTAATATATTTATAGTGAAGTAAACCTGGCTGGCAGTAAATCATGAAGTCCTTTGTGACTACATTCTGAAGCACGCTTTATGCTACAGATTCCCCGGTTCCAGTCGCCCCATAACCAGAAGTTGTTGGAATCTCAACCCTCCTTTCCTCTGACCCCGACTGAAGTAAAGGAGCTGCCTCCGAATCCGCAGCAGCTTTAGCATTTCTCCGATTGATTAAGAACGGTATAAGGATAAAGATCTGTAAGCAATTAGTAAGAGGAATAGTGACTATGCTGGTACTCGTACATAGGATACCGGATTAGCTAATCAAATCCTGTTGTACCAAAATAATTTCTCCTCCAAAAGGGAAGTATGAAGCGTCTTGGAACCCAAAATTATCCAACAAAGCTCCTCCAACAGATGGACCGACAAAAGCTCCGAGACTGAGAGATGATGTCCACAGTCCAGAGACAACTTTTAAACAATACTTCCCGAAATTAAAACAGGAAATACGGTACTATTTTTATTTTACTGAATCTTAGACATTATCAATTGCTAATACGAACCTCCGTAAGTTGACAAGTTGTCGGGAAAACCATTAGCCCTAAAGAAACATTACATTATTTTCAAAATGGCTTTGGAGTACTTTTAGTCTTGATTCTTGAAATATATAACGTACATGGACTCTCTTAGAGCTGATATAAATCCAGCAACAAAGGATGCTGCTAGGCCGAACCCATGGATGACAAGACCAACACTTATTACCCATAGAAGCCTACAAAAAAACAAGATATTGTCAACCAAAATAATCCAATTTCTAATAATACTACAGCCACATCAATCAAATTCAAGTTTTCTTACGGAATCATAGGAATAAATGGAAGTGGCCCAATCAAGATAAAGCTGGTGATAAGAAGACATGCTCCAATTAAAGTTATATAAAGGGGTCTCTGGAATTTATCACAAATCCAACCAAAGGCTGGGGCCGACATTGCATACACGCCACCGCTGATAATGAACATTAGCCCAGTTTGAAGCGGGGATAGAGTAAACTGAAGGTCAAAATCAACATTACACATGCAATATTCTAAAAACCATGACCTTAAATATTGTATTTCAATATATTGTTGGACTTTAAAACTAACTTGTCTTAAATGAGGCTCCAAAGTAGCACTTAAAAATCCCAATGTACTTGCAGCCATCATGATTGACGTAGCAGCTACAAATATAGATGGTATTTTCAATATAGAAAATATTCCATATCCCTCGGTAGTGTTTCCATGTTCGTCAATAATTGTCTCTATTTTTGGCATAACGAAGGCTGAAGCAATAGCCAGAATAAATAGGCACACTCCTGTCACCGCAAAAGGTAAACTGAACCCACCAACCTGTAAGAGAAACCGAATCTCGCATTCAATCATTCGTGTGGGTGGATCACTTATGATTAGAAGTGTAAGAATAAAAATAGTTATTAAATACCTGGAACAAAGCACCTCCAACCGTTGGACCTATAATTAACCCTAATCCGAAAAATGTCTCGAGGGAGGCCTGTAGATCAATTTAGTCTTATGCTTTAGTATTTAGTTTAATATTACCAATAAATTTGAGATTTTAGGATACTAATGATAGACTAAAACACTCACAAACGTCGTGGCCACCGATTCTGGAAATTCATAAGCTGAAAATTAAAAAAAAATACATTAAGAAGGTGCAAATGAGGCTGGGGTAACTATGAAACGGTCAAGAGCCTTGAGAGATCCATCCCACGAGCCACGACTCACCAATAATTGTGAAGGTTGAAGTAACAAACGCTGCGGCACCGGCAGCCTCAATAATCCGAAGTACGAAGGACAATCCGATGAACAAAGTTGGGTCGTCCACCCGATCTAGCATCCTGCAACACAGTATTATATTTCAACGTTTCTTGATTGAGTCTACAACATTTTTTTTTCAAGTTAGTGGTAACCAGAGATTCAGGTGACAACTCACCCAAAAGCAACACAAGCAAGGGATGAAGTCGTTATTCCAATATTGAACAAAATCTTCGGACCAATTTTGTTTCTTAAGATTGTAATAGTCAGTCATTAATTATGTGGATAAATATTGCGCATCAAAATTTTTAGGCTATGTTATAAATCAAACTAAAAGAAACTTACATATATTTCCCATATAAAGGAGACGTCAATAAAACAACAAGCTCATACACACCTGCATGAAAATATAATTAATTACTTCTTTCAGCTACCACATTATACACGAACAAATACATTTAACTAATAATATGATTAAATATTACCAAAAACGAATCCATACTGGGTGGCTGTAGCACCCTTTCTTTCGGCCTAAATAACAAAGCAGTTATTATATTAAATATTAAATGCCCAATTAAAGTACGCAGTATTGGAGTGGAGACACTATTCTAAATGCAAATGATAGTTACCTCAGGAGGATAGAAGGGAGCTTGGAGCGATACAACCATCGCCGAAAAGAGGTCAGCAAGGCCAAATATGATTAAAGTGGTCCATTGTCTCGAAGTGAAGCCCTTAGCCACAGCTTTAATTTCCCTAAGTGAGGGTCTCCTTGCTTTTAAAGGGTGGCCAGACCAAGGGTCATCATCCTTAGGAGCTTCTGTTGAAACTCCGTATGCTGGCTTCCCTATTTTTAAAAAAAGCAGTTTTTCATCTTAAAACTGAAAGATCTGTCGGGCTGAATTCAAGCGTATTTAGTGTATTTAAAAAGACAAGCTTACCAACAGGACCACCAAGTCCATACGCGAAGGCACCACCGGGGGAGATCACAGCTCTGTCTGATGTTTTTCTGTCCTTAGGAACTGCGACAGAAGAGGATGCTGGATCCATCGCTGAAGCTCCAGGCTTAACATTTGAAGCAGTCTCAATTTCAACGGTCAAAGGTCGACCATCATCCTTAGGAGCTTCAGTCACCTTAGGTTGAAAAACTTTAGCAGTTTTGGGTTGTTCCTTTTCAGGAATCGAGCTCTTTCTTGGAGGCTTATCAGGAATTCCAGGACCTTCATCTTTTTCATTTTTATCATTGGCAGATGTTGAAGATACGCTTTCTGATTTCGCATTTTTCGACTTTTTAGCTTTTTCAGGTTCCGCAGGTTTAGTAACTGCTGCGGCCTCTTTGGGCTCATCAGTTTTTTTCGGAGTTTCTAAATCCAACGACCGGTCAGAGGTAGACGAAACTTTTTCGTCACTTGCACTTGTAGGAGTGGAGAACTCTTCGATACTTGCAGCGGAAGTTAGTCCCTTATCTACCTGTGGAGAGTCCATGGCTCTGGGCTTGCTGACCTGAGTTGGAGTTCTGCTAGCACTGACAACTGGGGTTTCCAGATCCTGCTGCGACTGAGGCTTAACAATTCCAGGCTGGGAATCTTCTCTAGATAAGGACCTAGGGACTGTGGAAGGTCGTGGTGGTGGTGGATCAACCGGGCTACTTACATTCTTGACTGGAGAAGAGACAGACGAGGGTGAGGGTGTCACCGGAGACGGTTGAGACAGATTACTGCTGCTACTACTAGAGATAGGAGAATCCACAGGCGGAGATAGAGGTGGCTCACCTGCAAGAAAAATTAGAAGTGTTTTAAATATATAGAATTTCAATGAAATCGCCAACGATAGTGGATAGAAAAGAGCAGATTAGATTCTTAGAGATATCCAAACACTGATCCCTTTATTCAAAACGCATGCATACGTTTACGTTATCAACAAAGTTAAACAAACTGGTCGCATGTGATGTGACCAATATTCATCATGGCTTTACTTTACTAATCTCTACCACTCATTATCCTGCTTACCCTCTCATTTATTAATACATTTTAATAAGAAAACTCATGAAATATATCACGAGTGACAGTAATCTTTGGACTTTTAATCTCTTCTACCGTGTTTTTGTTTCTCAACGCAAGTCCGTTAAACTGATACACATCACTGTCTTAAGCACTTCAACTTACGTAGAATAGAACAGAAAGGTTTCAACGTGTGTGTGATCTTAAGGCTATGAAAAAGCTGGCTACATATTTCTTTCATTAGGCCTGATTAAAAAGTGTTTAGTCATATTGCATGCCGTGGCTGTATCATGCTCAGAATCAGAATCTAAATTTACAATAAATGATCGTACCTCTACCTCTTGGGGAACCCCTTGGCGTTGTAGCTCCCCCTCGTCCCCTCCGAGGTTTCCTGTTCGGGGTATAAGCGCCAGCCGCTTGTCTATCAGCCATGCTTTGGATTAATCCTGGATTTAAACTTACGAATCTTGACTTCCGCAACTAAAAAGAAAGATCCGTTCACTAAATAACTTACTTTCCGCTAAAGCACATTAATTCTTCACACAGTTAATATATCCTTCCAATTCCAAACTTACATGAGACGGATTAGCCGATCAAGAGTAGATTATGCAACCAGATTTTCGGCTTAGTAGAGGTAAGTTGCAGGAGCAATCTTCTGTATAATCCACATTGTTAAGAAGATATTTTTTATTTCCGAAGCTTCGGTAAGCAAGTAGTACCAGTACCTATCGGTCCTAGAATAAAAGGAGATGGACAGGTTACTAGCACTGGATTGTCATATGGTGTTGTTAGTTTTGTTCCATTACAATAAGATTAAGCTAGCTATATTAGACGAGGTAACAAATGGCTGATTGAATAAATAACACTAGAAAATCCGCACTTGATGAGAAAAAAAAAGTTGGTTACCTCCAAAATACCTACTGATTTAACTAAACGAGTAAATGCTACATATCTGAGAGTCAGACGTTGTCCTCAACCCTTTCCAGCTAAAGTTTCTTAAATATGCTAACTAACTAACCAAAAATCAAATGTCTTGGTTGGAGGTACCATTACTGCTTACCTCTATCCGTCTTGCATAAGAAACCCTTTCAACAATTTGACTCTTTACTTGCCATCATCATATTATTCACCTGGAAACTGGGAGTAGGGCCGGCTCGTTATGCAGCAAAAGCTGTGTATAAAGCAGCTCAATCCTTCATCAAAACTTGTAGAGATTCCGTCCGTGGTCCGTCCTTGTACATAAAGTCAAGTTTCCCATTTCTCATGCTATAACCAGCAAAAATAATAAAAAAGTTAGATGGCTAGATTACTTCCATTATTAAACAGGTATTGCATGGAGTCATTCATAAGCAGTTTAAGTCGAGAATAATAAAAGTTCTTCAAATCATATCCAGTGATTCACTATAAAAAGCATACCTATGCATGCAATATGTGTGTAAGGCAAGAAACCTGAAACCAGGTGAATCTCAAGCCCACAGGTATTTTTTGTCCCTGGACGATTCCACATTACATTTCGTGTTGCATAATCCCTCCAGCATCTGCAAGGTTGTTCAGCCGGTATGGCTTACTACTAGACGATAGGATGACATTTTCTTAATTCTTAGTATAGCGGATGAACTGATAATTCCTTCCTATATAACGGCAGAAAGTTTTTAAAAATAAGGTAATTTAAAGAGGTAGGTAAATAACTGATAAGTTTGTTTTCTTCTTACGCTATGCTTAGTCCATTGGACTTCATTTTGTCCCATCATCGTTCACTTTGTCTAGGATTGAAGAACCTCCATTCTTATAAATAACAGATCCATATACTCATGACATGCAAGACATTCATAAGCCCATTGATCTTCATTAGAGTAATCTCATCAGCAATTATACGTTTTATTTACTACTAAACATTCTTTAGTAGAAATCGACTAATTCAAGACCATTCTTAGGCACAGCATGAAATAGGGCTGTCATAATCTTATCAACCTCTGAACCCCTTCAATCAGATATAAAAATCTTGCTATGAGACTACTACACGTAAAAGTTGCATTAATCATTGCACTCCAAGGTTTCAATTTTACTAATAAATAGCTGAGCCTCCAAACAAAAAAGTGCAATAATAAAGTTAATTGTACCTTTCTTAAAGAGCAGCGCAATGCATTCCAAACCTTGTACATCTAATATGATATGCAACGAGTAGAAAGTATGACTTTTACCATTTATATTTTTTTATACGTTCATCCCTAACTTTTAAACTTTCTTGTGGAAAATTCACTAATTATATTTCTACACTCTCCTCTCATCTGCAAACTAGAATTCCTATAATGACAAGTTTGATAAGTATCGTCACTATAATTTCTAACCGTTTGAGTCAAATTGAGTATGAAATGAAATCCCTGTGATTAACAGTCGGCACGAGATACACGTAAGGTATTGAATGAATGATAAAGGTCTTGAATCATAATTTCACAAAACTTGAAGTTCAAGTTCAAGGATACTCGCGTAACTAATCAATAGCAGTTGGACCACAAATATGGATGCTTAGCTACTGCTATTCAACCTTTCTTGTTTTGTTAAGGGTCTAATCTTTGATCTCACTCTTACAAATCATGCTTACATTTATAATAAGTCATCTCTATTCTAACTGTACTTTTTTTAATATTGGGATTGATTGATTTGTTAGTTTAAAAACGGCCAAACTTGTTTCCTTCCTATCCTTTAAATCTTGCTTCTGCACTTTTATACTAGACAATAAAATTGCCCAGATGAATTAGTTAATTGCTACTTTTTAGTGAATGAATTACAGCCTGTATACGTATAGAAAATAGAATTTAAGAAATGATTGAAATTATAACTATTCGTCTGAATTTAACACTTGTTTTTACTCAAGATAACTTGCTGCTATCGATATTTCCTATACTTAATGACCATACTTTCCATCTTCATTAGTGGTACGACCGTATCACCGAGGTCCAATGCTATCAGTCACTGAACCAAGGCACTTTTACTTTTCATAGAAATCCTAATACAACTAATTCAAAACAAAGACTAGCTCTACGTCAGGTAAAGTCTTTCTTTCTCTACAACTATCTTTGTCAAACAACCATTAGTTCTTGTGCGACCTTCGGAGGATCAATTGACAATGCTGATCTCATCTTCTAATTTGATATTATTAACTAGAATTTGAAGTCACTTAGATATTTTGAAAACCTTCGTTCAGTCCAAAAATGGACCTTACGCAAACTTCCAAGCTATTCTTCTACTTACTCTTAATCCTAGTAATAGAAATCGAAAGAACTAGTTCTGAAAATGGTACATTATTACACAACTCTGCAGCAGAAAACTCTCCGCAGAAAGCGTTTCTAAAAAAAGCTGGAGAGTTTGCTTCAAGAGTGGTGTGGATGGTCTCAGAGTCCGACAAGGACAAGCACCCTCATTATGGATTTCCACCACGGAGGAAGCGGAAGTTTGTTCTACCCAAAGGAACGTTGCTCTCTATTGCACCAAAGATAACCGTTCCAGTTTTCAGACACAAGCCGTTTAATGGAGGACTCAATTCCGATGTCCAAGCTTCGTGGTATTTCTACAGTAAGTAATGAAGAGATGTACATAATTAATTACAAAGGTAGTAGGATATGTACTTTCGCTCAATAGGATAAACAATGTAACCAACTTTTCATATTGCTTTGCAGTGGATTTTGATAAATTAGAAATGACATCCGAAAACCATCCTTGGCCATTTGAAATGCCCCCATTCTACCCCTTTGGTTCCCTCATGAGACCACGACCACCTCCACAGGAGAAGGACGCTGAAAAAGATAAAGATAATAAGAATTCCCATTCACATCCTGAGCACAAGCCTTTTCCGAACATCCACATTGTAGGAGAAGGTTATAGGGACTCTAGAACGCCTTTTAATACCGTACCCAAAGAGTCCAAAGGGTATCCAGAATCTCATAACAGGAAGCCCAGATCCGTAATGTCATTGCCTCCTCCAGAAAGCGTACATGGGGGAGAAAGGGCTATAATTATGCCAAGCATTGAGGGACTCATGAGTAATTTTGGATTCGAAGGCAGGGCCTGTCTCCTTCGAGCTATTTGCGAAATCCATGAATTTCCCCTGGGAACGAATGGCTTTGGGGTTTTCGGAGAGATGTTAACTCTGTTCTTCAGGTTAGTATTTTACGGAGATCTCCGTGCAGATTAATTTTTAAGTAGGATGAAATTAATTTTCTTGGACTCAAACTTTAAAAATCTCCGTGATCATTCTAAAAAACAGCAACTATATTTTCAATTCTTTACAGCGTAAGCCAGTCTCCCTACGCTGAGACCCATATGCCTGAATACCTTAAATCTGAGCTTAACGGTAAGAAAGGAGACTGCTCGATGTACTACCAAAACTGTACAAAATCTATTTTCTCGTGGGAGCCAGCCAAAATTAATGCGGAGGATATGGCTAATCTTATTTAAAAGCTAATTTATAGTATTTATTTTCCTAATATATTATTTTTACTTCAAAAAATCATTTAAATTGTCTACGTGGTATGTGAACTACTGAAATACACGGATCCAATAAAAGAGACGTTTTAGATACTATCTACATTTGATTTGACATTTAAAGTACTTCTATTTTTACCTGAACCCAATTTAAACTAAACTCAAAATGGATGAGGACACTTTTTGTACTCAATTAATTCAGAAAAGCTCGTATGAAATTTAATTTGCCGTTTCACAAGCAGAATATCAACATAGTTCATTCGGGTTGGTGTTTTAAAATTGTTGAGACACCTCTTCAAACAGCTTTGGGTTAACCTAAAGGATATAAATTACAACGAAACATACAGTCACAGTATTCCAGTGCTTCCAAGCCCTTGCAAGGGTAGGATTAGTTCTTAAGCACGAGAAGGAAGCGGCTCGAGTTTTCTAAATTAATTCATTCTCAAGATTGTATTTAAATATTTGACTCACCTCTTCCATAATTTTCCATGCAACTGTTTTCACAATAGAATGAGCGTTTTCTTCGCAAAAAGCCAAGGCAGACTTCTTGAGTGCTTCGCATTCAAACGTATCAGCTATCAATAAAATGCTTGCGATGTTTGCTGGTGTGATTGAGTCTAACAAAGCCTTTTCGCAAAGTTGCTGCAAAATTCAGAGTTTTATACAAAACACATTATACATTGTAGCTAGCCTGACATTTAAACACCTGGATCATAAATGCATGCACGGTATCGTTGTACCTTTAGGCCAGGTAACTCTAATTGCACAGCAAATTTAAGAAGATTTTGAGGATTTTCCAAAGGATCCACTCTATCCGTGTAAATATACTGTAGCAAAGAAGTAAGCATAGATGTACTGATGTTCAATTTTATCGTGTCATTTTTATCAATAAGGCTCTTAAAAGTTGATGATCGGCATAGCAGAATCGTCTTGTGAACTGGAATTGTATTTCCATCAGTGGTTTGAATTTTAACATCACAATTCTCTCCACTGCTTAGTTTTGACCAAAGATCCATTGCCAAATTGTTTTCGTCCCGTTGTTCTCTAATCTAAGTACAAATTAATCAATTATCAAGGATATTCAGCTGTAACAACCTTCATGAACCTGAACTTGAACGTGTATTACCAGCATTATTTTGCAAAACATCTCAATGCTCTTTCCAACTAGATGACGATCCAAAATCATTATATCTCTAGTTCCGACACTTTGCATGCACTGATTCCCTTGATCTTTGACATCAACTGTTTTACTTCCTATTGGACAAACTTCATACTGTTTCACGGCATTGTTCCATATCCCGAATTGAAATCTAACCTAGAAATATAATTCAAAGGAAGTTTAGAAACTTTCTGTTATTCCAGGGCAATAGTTTCTGTTAGTAAAACTAGTATCAAATGAACACCAACTTACTTGTAGTTCTTCAAAAATATCTATCCCATTACTAGAGCCAAAGGCAGAAACCAAATTAAGACAAATCAAAACCGGGTTTGTAAGCCTTAATCCACTATCGTCCGTCCAATACCTTAAGCCTAATGACCATTTTGTATGCAATCCATTCACATAAACCTTACAAAACGAAACCAAATTTTATAAGAATTTAACCAATAAATACGATTACATCTCTTAAAATCCAGAAACCCTTACTCCAAACGTCGGACTATCCACATCCACATCCCCATCCAAGCCCTTTAGATAGTCTTCAATATTCCACGTGTACTTAAACCCAATGTCGTAAAGATGTTTGGCTAAAATTTCTACACTAGGTACTTCGTTTGCCATTTTAAAATTTAAATTTACTTCTGCCAACCAATAAGGCGTTTAATTAGGAAATACAAAAAGTTAAGCGAATGATAAAACTATTAAGTTAAGAAGTGAGAAATTGTCTAATCCAGCAAGTAAGACTTTTGCAAATGGAATAATGTGTACATTATAAATATGATGATGATACGAGAGCTAACGAACATGCACTCTTGACGTAGTAAGCAAAGGTTGGCTAAAATTACACACTAACTCATATTTCATTGACAATCATTCATGTGTGTAATGATTACGACCCATTAACTGTCTAATAATATTAGCCTAATTTATAATGGCGTCAAGATGATGTGCGAATACAGTAATTATAAGATGATAAGACACGGTAAAACTATAAATCGAAACTATACCACACAACTAAGCATAGCATAAAATACAAGCTTGTGCTATTTAATTTCCTGGATCGCTGTGTACAAGAAATAACATTTAACGACCTTTGAACTTAAGACTGGCTCGCAAGCAAAACAACATAAACCAAGCCTTCTGCTTGTCAATTTGACAAGGACTTATTCAATGACCTAGGCTATTTGATTTTATAGATTGACAACATATTTCAATCAACTTAATTAATTTCTTTAACAAACTAATGAATACAGTCAAATTATAACGATCCCAAAAAGTACGTAATTAAAAAGCATCAATGATCTCCCCTGGAATAATCATTTAAACAATAAGTCAATATGAATTAAATTGATGACTGCTAAATGCTTAGCTTACCGGTTTGTAACTGTTTTTAAAGTGATTCAGTCAAAGAATTGAAGACATTTTTCTAGTATTCGAGACGGAGGTGATGATCATATCGGAATTCAATTCGGATATCTTCTGTTTTCTACCCCTCACAAATGCAAATGTCTCACTGACGGAATCCTCTAACTCGACCCATTCGTTATATCGCCTGAAAAAATTGACCAAGTCCATTAATTAAAATGCGCTCTTTAATGGTTAAATCAGCGTAAGTTAGTAATAAATAGTATGCCGACTGAACTTACTCCGACCATTTGAGCCACTTAACTAAATAATGTCTTGTCCTGTCTTTCTTGCCATATTTCCTGAATTTCACGTCAAGAATTTTCTCCACGTAGTACTTAGTTGGAGGTTCATCGTCGTCAGAACTATCCGCCCCAATATTTCGAATATCTTTAGGTGCCTCAGTCCAATCGTTTAAATTCGGAACCTCTATTTCCTTCACTGCCAGATTCCGGTTCACCTCATCCACATCCCGTTTTTCTTTCATTGTATACCGTGGACGGTAAGGTATTGCCGTTTCGACATAATTATTATTGCTGCTTCCCGGTAGTTCTTTTGTTTCGCCATCCCAAGCGTCTCCCTCGTCTTCTTCAAACATCAAACGCCTTGGTTTAATTCGGTGGCGATAATCTTGACGTGCTTCCCCCATACGTTTCGGAGTCCTAGTTCTTTTTGGGGTTGTTAATTTTACAGCCTTGGGCTGGCTCAATTCCTCGGTTTGCCGAAGATTATCCCAGTATGAGCCTGAACTTTGCGGAGGAGTTGGGAATTGAGATTCCGTAAATGATGAATAACCGGATGAAGTTGAAGTTTGTTGAGACAGCTTCGCGAGTTTGGGTGTACTATGTTGAGCTACAATAGGCGAATAATTAGATGTTGAGCAGCTCGGCGTTGCTGTATCCAATGAGCTTGACGCTGACGCTTTAGACAAGCTTAGTGCTGCCCGAGCCTTATTAGTAGCAACGTTGACCCCACAAAAGTTGCAGCAGCCGTTTTTCTCGATTCCATTAGCACTGGTATTGTCTCCCAGTTGCTCAGCAAGAATGTCCAACTTCCCATTACCTAACAGATAATCCATAAACTTGGGATCAATTTCGCCGTCATTATCATCGCCAAGAATTTCGCAGTCATTATCCTCAATAATTTCGCAGTCACTGTCGCCAAGAATTTCGCAGTCATTTTCACCGAGACTGCCATCACGGCATTTATGACATCCTAGAAAATTAAAAACCTCGTCAGTAATTAATTCATACCCGAATTTATTTACTTCTCTACTCGCTCAGACACTCAGACTTACCGTTTTTTTCGACGCTGTCACTGTCAAGTTCGCTCATACCACCGACAACCTCCCCTGCGGACGCTAAATCAACGACACACATCTCCGCAACTTTATTGACTGACGATCCAATTCCAACATTGATGGGTTTTGGTTTTGTCCCATCGCCAAGGTCCATACCTGCGTCATTCTTCGACCCGTCCATTTCTATTCAAAATCCAAACAAAATTAATAATTAATTACTAGTAGGACTGAAGATACAACTGGAGGATTCTTTAGTCCAACTAATTAATTACCAATCAAACAATTACTCTTTTCAAAATTAAATTAAACTCGTAGATCCATCAGTCTCGGTAGCGTCTGTGTCTTGGACTCCTACTACTCCTACTTACTCATGGCGTCTTAGCGTGGCTTTGGCTGTGAGTATATTACTCCTACACGATAGATGGCCGCACGTAGGTTAGGTGGGGGAATACCCTTAAAACCTTACCCTAAAGCCGCGGCTTATATATGCAAAAAATTATGGTTAGCAGCATCTCAAACATGGGAGAGATACCCCCATATAACATGGGAAGTATGGCATGCGGCTTAATTAACGGGGGCGGACTACTGTTAAGGGTTTAGGAGGGTAATCAATCAGAAGAATCAAAAACATTTAATTATTTATATTTCACCCAACCTTTTGCGTGGGAAGAGTTGGGTTGTGTGCGGGAACTGGAGGAACAGAGACACGAAGAACGAAGTACGAACGACGCCTCTAAAAAAAAACACTTTCATTTCGTGTACGTCTGAAGTTAAAAGTTTGTTTTTTGTCATCTTATCTTCAAGAACTCCGATAAGCGATTTGGTTCAGAAAACGTCAAATTCCATTTTTTCCTGGAACGTTCGAAATCTGTCAAGCGGAAGATACATTCAATTCACTACACGAGGTTTGGGCGAGCTGCATGCAGCTGCGGCGGCGGCTGCACTGGTTCATTTCATTCCCCCCACAGCTAAGTTCATTTAGGTAAGGTTATCGGTGCCATGCATCTGTAATAATTAACGTTATTAAAGTAATAAGGAGGGAACAGGGGAGGCTTTATTTTATTTTAAGGGGGGTATTGTTATTATTTAGGGGGTAGTTAGGTAAGCAGTATGTAAATGTTTTGGGGAAGATTGGCAGGGAAGAGCATGGTTATTTTGAGCATTATCATAAGTTTTTTTGTCGTTTAGATTGAGGTTTTTAACCAAAGTTGGGGTTAACTTTTTGTGGAATCAAAACGCGTCTCCAGCCCAAGTCCAACAAACCAATTTTTGATCAAGGAAGCAACTGTGAAGTGGACGGAAAGGCAGTGAAGTTAATATTTGTGAATCTGAATGAATTAATGATTGTGAGCTGCTGCTGCTCTATGTTTTATGAAGTCTCGGTCAATCGAATACTTTTAATAACTATTTTATTTGGTCATTTATTTAGATGCATCTGTATAATGCTCATGTATGTGACTATGATTCGAACTGAATCGAATAAAGGACTGAAATTTGATGGGATGGCATGCGGCCCTCCGTTTTTGTCCCCTCAACCCCCACATGAGGCTATACTAGACGTTGAAGGAAGGACAGTACCTTCGTTCGTCACAGATACGAAGTCTATGATCATCTGTCCCTATCCCGACACGAACATATTTGATGAAGATTTTTTGAAAAATGTATTCGAGGATCGGTATGAATATCCACCCATAGTTCTACCAGAAGGATTTCCGGATGAGTCTAACTACGCCAAAGCCAAGGAGGAGGTACAAATCCAGCCGCAAGTTAAGCCTAGACCTAAGCTAACCGAAGCCTTTTTATTCTGCAATGACTATGAATGTAATTGTAACTACACCTTTGGGCTCGGCATTGCTCCTGTTTGTACAACATCTTCGTCTAGCAACGTTGATATCGACCCTTCAGCATCATCTAATTGTACTGAGGAGTCTGAGCCAAAGCCTAGCTGGGAATACGTTCAATCTTGGGTTAAAATACCGACTGTGATCAACGCGTTCAGAACCCATGGCAAATATTTCAACAACTTTAATACAAATGAGACGCTACTCCGAAAAACTAAGAAGGAGCAGTTCTTGGAGTCTTACTTAGCGATACTGCCCAACAGCAGCGGTGGTACAAGCGTTGCCAGCCAGACTACAGATCTTCAGCAAAGTCCAAATCCTCAGGAGCTTACTGCGGACGGAAACGTTTGGAACATCGCTTGTCGTTTGGCTGCCCTAAATCCGAGTCCGACTGATGATAATCATAGTGTAGGGAGACCGTGTGGGAGTAATTCTGCTTATTCGCACTATGTAAGACGACCGTATAGTCACAATCGACAACATATAAATGGATGTGATGGAAGTACTGAAATGCTTAGAAGAACGGCATATCGAAGTAATAATAGAAGCTATGGGCGTATATTCAACAGAAGTTTTTAGTCTTATTCTGATTTTTTACAATACAGGATATTGTCAATTATTCCCTTTATATTGCCTGTTCTAATCTCAAACCCATCATGACAATTAAGACCTGCTTGTTAGATCAGGAACCTGCCTTGTCATATATGAGTAACTATTCTTGTAACGATCAGAATGACTCTATAAGTAGTACTGGACGACAAATGAATAAAAGTAGTGGTGAAAAAAGAAGTTATCCAACTAATCCAAACACTTTATAAGAATGCATAATTCATACGGGTGCCTGTTCTAGGAACAGTCTCATTGCTGAGCCTGCATCTCAGCGATGATGAAGAAATAATAATTCTTCAAGCGTGCAAGCAGATACGGAAGGAACTCAGGGACTTTGAAGTTTACACGACATGATACAGGGACAGTTTAGTTTCACTTAGAACTAGCACCACCGTTTTAGATATAAAGGCATCCAAGGTGTCTAAAAAGTAAGTTGTAACGTAAACCTATAAAATAATGATGTTTCTGAGCCATTGCTATAGACATGTATCAAGTATTATTGTATAAAGACTTCAAGTGGTGCATTTATACTTTACTCTGCTTTTCTCCTACGCGACGCGTTGTTGAACAGAACTTGAGCATTTTGCAAGTACGAAAAATCATCATTCACTTGAATAGGTGTGAAAAACAGGCCAGATTTCAATTTCGCTTTCGCACGGTTATGAAGAAATTGTCACATTTTGAAATAATTTATCCTACATTTGGGATTTAATTCTCTTATACATGCTTTTATGAGCTCTTGTTCTGCTATTTATTATGTCAGCTTAGCTCTTTTACTTTTTGCCTATATAATTTACCATTCATGAGCTAATGCAGGGAAAGTGTTAAGATGCTGTTTCAGTGTATAGAAACTTTATTCCACTTCCTTACAAGTATCAAAATCGCAGGTTTCGATTAACTCGCCTTTCGCTAATTTAACTGGATGCATGTTAATAAAAGAGGAGTATATTTAATTGACAAAGTTCTCCGAAATTATTTTATTTAACAGTATTTTACTGGATTAAATACTTGATTCACTGTACACACATAACACCCGGGTAGGAGTAGGGTTAACCCTACATATTCAGATTAAACAGAAGCTCGTATGGTCGAATATTTGCTTCACACCCCCGGTTTTTCATTTATCCGAAGTGGTATTACCTACATCGATATATCCTACTGAATTAGTCGCATTAGATAACATTTCATCTGAATTAAAATCAAAACACGCAACCTGCCGTTTCGTGGAAAAGCCCATCAAATGAATTACACAGTCACAGTTTAGCATTATTACCCTTCGTTATTTCGAGCAGGTCAGTTCTTGCAATTTACAATTAGGATAACCGAACCGGGTAGCTCAGGCCAAACTGATTGTCACATTCATTAGATGTTTAATGATATCAAATCACGAGGGAATCATCGGCAGTTTCAGGCATATAAGAGAAAGAAAATCATAATTGAACACTGATAAACGTATACAACAGACACGATATCAAGCTCAAAGATACAATAATATTTTTTTTTCATCAAAGCTTCCACTAAACCTTAAACCTTAAACGTTAAATATTATAAGAAATATTTATAGAAACAAACTTCAGACCAAAAAGCCATGTTTCATCTTAACGTTCGCATTTTTCCTCATTCTTCTAATGCACAGGGAAATGAGGTGAAAGTTTAACGATTCTGAGAAAGCCAACCGTTCATTTCTTGACTTTGCATGCAACAGTTCCTGCTCTACTTTACATAGAATTCCTCGTAAACAATCGTTACTCCCACCTCTGTCTGAAATATATGAATGAATGTGCTAAATTTAACATCAAACTACACTTTCCCCATTCCGCTGTACGTACATTATCAAAAGTTATCTATCATATTTCTTTTTATGCTGGCTGGTACTTTTATTTATAGAGAAGTCCTTTTTATGCATAGATCTCCAACTCTTCCCACTACTTCTCGGTAAAAGGTGTAGGATTAGAACAAGTGAATCCTTTTTCTGAGAAATACTCTAATCTTATAAAGTAAGGTAAAGAAAACGGTGATTCTGAATATGCATGATTAACTATATTAAGAAACGACGATTTGATAAAGCTAATTAATTAATGCGTTAATAAATGATGTTAGAGCCTGGGTAGGTTTACCCAAGGTGGTACATTTTTATAGGGAATTAAATCAAATTTTCTGAAACAGAAAAAATATTAACTGACCACTTCGAACCTTGTGTAAATTTAAAATAATTGAGAATCTATACGAAACATTTTTACAAGTTTTAATTTAAATTACTTTAAAATCATAATTTTATTAACGGAATCTGATTTGGATCCTAATTTTGGAAACATCTCTGGAGGTACGTACGTGGCACAAAAAGTTGATAAAAAATAAAAAAGGGACATATTAAAGTTAGTCCATAAACTTCAAATAGCATCTGGCCAGTCACAGCCAACTGTACCGGAAATGATTATCTCGGAGCGTCTGCTAAATAAGGAGGTTCTGGTTACCAGACGACCTTTTTAATTTACTCTACCACCGAGAAATACTAGATGCATTTTCTATCAATGAAGTATCGGTTACTAGTAGAAGAATGATGTTGAATATGACGTGAATATCACATCACATCGCTTCTAGACCCCTTCGTTAATTTCCTACAGTATTTCATTGATGAGGTATAAATATAAATGACCTTATTACCAATTACTCAAAAAATAATCATTTGTAACCAATATCCCTATTTTACGTTGGATTACATTTATTTTGCTCTAAGAACTTGTATACTTTGCCCTCACAAAATACGCCCATTCTTTTACATTCGTGGGGCAAAAGCCAAGTACGCTTAAGACCGACAATTAATCGAGCGAAGGGTAAAGTTAAATTTTTCATTGGGCATGTTAATAACCGTTTTCCAGACACCTTGAGTGGGTGAAGAGATAACTACCTTTTATTTGGTCATAATAAATAATTGGCCATAGCAAAACCAATACCAGACTTCAATTTCTTTAAGGTCACGACCTTTCCTTGCACACGCAAACCGTTCTTTATTCCTTCATAGGCTAATTATATTATCTTGACGAGACGAAGATAAAAACAATTGCAGGTTAATAAACCATATTTAAATGAGTATTTTAATTATGAAAAATGTTTTAAAATTTAAGTTCCAACAGCTACATAACATTTTAACTAAACTAACTCCAAAACTTTCAATAAAATGATGTAAAAAAGCCTAAACTAGTATAATAGGTAACTTAAAACAGATTGGGTTTAAAAAAGATGAATTTTAAAACATAAAAAGAAAATAATTTAATTTTAAAACAGCCTTTCTCGGTGATCCGTCAATTTATCGAATTTTTTAGTTCAAAAGCCTTTAGTTCGAAAGTGAGAATAGCGAAAAGGTCGTTTGAAAAATCGAACTGGAGGCTTTCAAACTTCTTGATTCGAACCCCTTTCTCAGTACCATTCAATTTTTTTATTATTATTAACTGCACCGTTTAACCAACAACTGTACGGGTAGTAGATAGATAATAGATTTCGTTTTTATTTGAAACGCAACTCTTAATCTTTCTCACTAAAAATAAATTAAATTCTACCTATAAGATACTAATTTATTTACAAAAAACATAATTGAATTAATCATTCTTTGCTTTTTTATGTGACAAGCATTTGCATTTAGACTGCAAATTAAAATAAATAGTCATTTCATTAGTTGTTAATTTTTTAAGGGTAAGGGAAACCCATAAATGTTCCTACTGACTGAACAATACTAAACTTTTCTCTTTGATGAATCACAGCAAAATGAGTGGGATAGAAAGCGCATGATGAAGCATATCTCTTCTATTACTGTTTCAATTGCACATTAGAATGCAGATTGTCCGTTCGAGTTATATTCTAGGATTCTGGGGATTCTGCCCTCAAAAACTAAACCAGAACCGAACAGAAAGCTGCTATTTCACTTACACATCGTATTATTAACGAGGGAGTAACTTTTCCCCTCCAACTTGTGGCTTATGCTACTTTCTCCTAATGTTATAGTCCCCGTGGTGTCTGTCTGTATGGAACGTTTCTCATTTCTTCAGTATAAAACCACCTGAACCTTTCACCAAGACATCCCAGTCCAAATCTACCACAGCTCTCTCACCTTCAACCCTTTTTACAAAACATAAAGAATAGTTAATCAACTTCCTATCTCTGTCACTTAAAAATCGTGTCATTTATCAATTTACAAAAAACCCTTCTGACAGTTGGAAAACAGCTTAGACTTGTACCTTTCAATTTTTTAATTTAAGCAAAATGGATCAATTGGCTGAATGTTCGCAAATATTGCAGGAAAAGTCATGTAAAAACCCAAACTCCGTCTTCAATTCACTTTCGGATCCTTTATCATCTTATCTTCCGAATAGACCCAAGATAAGAGTAAAGTCTACCAAAACCACCTCTAGCATAAGCAGAAGTACTAATCTCTCCATTGTCTCAACCTCATCAACACTCATTATCTTACTCCTTCTGGCCAATTTACTTTCCTTTAGTTATTGCTACGAAGAAAGCAAAACGCGTGAAGGTTCTAATCGTGCTAACTATGGTAAGTTGTTTTTTTTACATTTATGACCTATTTTTTCGATTAATTTTTTTTCAATAAACTCTCAATGTGTTTTTTATAACTTTATATACACATTTTCATTAACCAGTAACGTTACCCAATTGCACACTTTCTCTGGTCACAAGCTTACATTTTATCTCGCTTGTAGACTTCTTTAAATAATGTTAATATAATTCAATGCAATTTCATTTTTTAAAGGCAGATGCTTAGAGAGCAAGCATAGTAAAGAAACTGTTTAAATGTATAGTTTTTAGGGAAAAATTCAATCTTTCCAATTTGTATAATCGCATAGTTTTTTTTTCATTTTCGTCCCTTCTCTCTGTTTTTTTTAGAAAGGAAGGCCAATTTACGAGAAATAATCTTCTGCAACTTTATCAAAATAGGTGAGGAAACCAGATCCAGATCTTGCTTATTTTTTTCTCATCCGTATTCCTCACCCTTTCCTTCCATTTCCCTGTGGCTCAGTTAAAAAAATATATTACAAGCACGTTGTTCCAACTAATACGCATATGATTTGCATTTACAACGTGTACGAATAATTTGCATACGATATGCTAATGCTTTGGCTTTGGCTTCTTTAGTTTATATGGATAAAAAACATTCAATCAGTAATAATAATACTACTACTAAGAGGGAAAGGTTGGAACCTTTTTTAAAGTTCACATGACAAAAACTGTGCTTTTACTGTCAGTCAATTTAAAACCATTGCATTCAGTTATTAGCAGGCTTTATTCTTTAAAAAACATAAATCCATGCTTTTCCATGAGACTATTACTCAAGAAAAATTTATTACATGAGATGAATATATTTACCTAACAATCCTACCAAACCAAACTGTTTTTTACTGACTAACTGTATGATGAAGTATCGGTAATTTCTACAATAACAAATTTGGATTTTGACGATAAAGTTTTTTTACAAGTTGCTTATATGCATGATAGGATTATCAGTGTTATTTCCGTCATAGAAAATATCCTAGTACACAATCCTTCATAGTTAAAGATGAACGAATGCCCTACTTCTTTATAGAATAGAAGTTAAACCCCACATCTCGTATTCTAAGATAATAAATTTAATCCTCAAACAAGTACAGATACGAAGTACTTTTAAAACATCAGAGTAAACTCTAATATCCTCTTTCCTGCCTAATTTTCTTGGGGTTTCCGTTGTCACCTCCAGGTCTAATCCTTTTACGGATTTTTAACACATGCGATCAATAAACGATTACGTTTGACTACGAAATTACTGCGAAGCATAGTTTTACCCTGCAAAAACAAGATTACATACATCAAAGGAGACATGCAATGTGTTTAAAAATTCTCCAACGATCGCACGCTCTAGTTGTTAAAAACCATTTTTTTTAACGTATTATAAAGTAACATATAGGTACGTATTCCCAGCACTCAGTACTGCATATTGAGTTGTCTTTTGCCAGAACTTAATTATAATTATAATCAAGTATTCCACAAGATATCAAGCTTACAAATGATTTTTGGCCAGTAACCTGACAAGAAACAACGAGCAGGAAGGTGATCGATCACAGACTTTCAAGAGTACATCGTAGCGTCTATCGTAATACCATGCTAAAATTGTATTTTGTAGTTGTTACAAAAGTAAAAGTGCATATAAAGCTTGAAAAAATTGTCTGAGTAGAAACAACTAATCTAATAACATCCTCTACCCTTTCTTACAAGACCCATTAATAATTTGACTACTACTTCCTTTACTTTTTATAGTGCACCCTGTAATATTGTACCCTTTTTATAATGTCAAATTAGGTGAGGGTAGACCACCATTATTGAGCCACATAAGGGTCTCCCGAGGCCCTCTTGATGATATCCTCATGCAACACTCAGTAGCAACGGGGGCTGCTGGTCCAGGTCGAGCTAGCATGATAAAGTCCCCATCGTATAAACACAGGATGCTTCACATGACCCAATTCAACGGGGGGAATGGGGAAGTACCCATTAAGAATCTTGCATCCTCTTCATCCTCAGGATCAGCTTCCTCTGTGTCAAGTCCACTTGCAAATGTTTACATGATGAAGGGCCACGGTCATCCTGCACAGAGGAATTCAGAGGTCAGCATTACTAATGGGGTTGTCGACGAAGAGGATGATGCTAGGAGACAGGAATATTATGAGGATCAAGACTTCCCCTTTTCACCTTATATTGGAGCTAGTAAGTTTACTTTGAGCTCGGATTTAAGAAACAATAATCTTCTTTAGGCTTTATAAGGAAGGAATCACAGATTTATGTAGTTATCCGAAAATAGTTTAAGCTGTTGGCATAAAATGAGGCGATCGAGAACATAGACGTTTGGTAGACTGTTGTATAGCGATAAAAAAGTGTGGACTTATCATACTATTTAGCTGGTTCGCATATGCATATCTTTCATGCATATTTTACTCACTTCTTCTTCTCTACTTCAGTAAACTGTCCTGGATAAATTGTTACTGACTAAGAACATGAATTCATAGAGCTATTCAATAAGCAACTGCTGGAGAGAAATTTCATTGCACAAATTAAATTAACACAGTCAACCCTTGTTCTTAGTGGGTGGTGAAAGTCGGAGAAAGTCATAAAATCACCTACGACGATCTTATTACCTTCACTCGACTTGCTACACTATACATATCTTCTAAGGATGTTTACACCCATAACTAATAGTACATTTCATCCGAAAAAAATCCACGTAGAGGAATAGATGATTTCCTCATCCTTCGCAATTCAGATTACAATTCAATCTTAAATCAAGCATGACATCGCTTAAGCATGGAAATACAGAGGGAAGTTAAGTTAATGTTTAGGATGGAGTGAGTAATAAAATACTCTAAGAAGAAAATGAATGTGATAGTCTGGCTACTGGCTAGTCAAGTTGCTATCTAAGTCCCCGTAAAATAAAGAACACCAGAGACTTTTTAAAAGTTGGAGTCTGCATAACAGACACCTGGTGGGATCATTGTCTCGGAATAAATAACATGCTTCGATCGACCCTTGACTTTCTTTTGAATATACTACAACCGTTTTAGTACAAATCCTCATTCTACGATCATATTTTGAGTGAAGACTTCCTACAACTCTGCCGAAAACAATGGTCCTTAAAATATAATGAAATATATTCGTTTAAACTACATTAATTGAGAAGCCATTGTCTTGCAAAAACTTGCTTTATTTTATAACAAACAATAGAAAGGTACAAAAGGGAGGTAAAGTAGTTATGGATCATTAAGTCAATGTTCTTCAACTGGAGTCATCCACTTATTTATTATTCTTTGTTGATATTATGGGCGTGGGTGGTGGAACTTTGTAGCATTCTCCAAATGTACGTATGCATTCAGCTGCTAGTGTACAAAAAAGCTTACAATATACGCGTATTCATGCTACTACACCTGGTTTCTTGTCATACCATGAAAAAATACGGAAACAAGACGTAGACTTTTACACTCTTGTCCTAAAAAGGACCTTGATCCTTTAATTTCCATGTTGTTTAGATAGTCTATGACTTTAAAACTAATAATTGAACGAGGCGTATGAATGAGCTAAGATGTCGGATAACAAAACCACAGCATTTACTGCATTTAATGTAATACCAATACCCTACTTTTTCAGGAGCCTTAAGCAACATGCCCATGTTCTTCGAGCACCTCAAAGACAACTTAGAGTCCCTCCAGAAACAAGAGGAACTTGAAGATCCTCAGTCTTTTTCCTCAGGTGATGTTGAAGTATCTGTCGAAGATCTTGATGGAAACAACGAAAGGGTTGCCGAAGATTATCCAAGGATATTCGATGGACCGCAAAGACGAGGTGATTACTTTCTTCAATCAGATGGAAGACTTTCCATAAACCCCAATGATTTCCACTATCAATACGATAAATCTGATGAAGTGCCAGCAGCAGCAGTTGCTGGTACATACTTTATTCATACTAATCAACTTATTTAATCTTTTATATAGAAAAATTCAAGAGTGTACTAATTTAAAATTTAATTCAATTATTTTTCTGAGAAAGCAAATCAAATAGAAATAATTTTTCTTTGTTTTTTTAAAAACAGATTCCAGGAGTAAGGGTAGATCTACCAACTCCAAGAAATATGATTTGGCCAAAGATTCCCTCGACATGTTGACATTTATGGGAAGAGATCCAAAGTACAAGAAGGCCAACCAGTACAGACCCTCTTGGTTGTTTACTAATTTGGGACTTGGAAAAAGAAGCCGTTTATAAGATTTTATGATTTACTATTTCGACTGTGCTGAATTGGTAGTTGATTTAAAAAATTTAAGTTATTAATTATCTAATGCACCTAAATTTATCAGTTAAAAAAGCTTAGCCATTTTCTACCAATAACTATATTTAATTGAACTGTTGTTGCATTTATTATATTTTATTATCTGAATTGAAGATCTAAAAAAGTAAGACTTTATTTATTATATTAAAACCAAAAAGAATCGCAGTTTATTCTTTAATTCATTCCCAATGTTTTTTGTTGAAAAATAAACTTGAGTTGTTCAAAGGTTTTGGAGGAGTGTTTCTTTACTAGGTGTATCAAACCCTGGATTTCTAGCCATCCTACACTTAATGCTGTGTAAATGTTTCTCTACATATAAAATCATTACGAGAAAGTAATAAAGTTCGCCTAATGAGCTAGTAGTAGTAATAGGTGTTGACGAAACAATATATTAGTGGATTACTACCTTTCTCTTTGATGCTTTAAATAATTTCCTGTACTTGTTCTTAATTAAATTGTTTTACATTTTTTAAATCAGAATAAGTTAGATGTTCATACGTATTATGTAAAGTACAATTGAACTTCGTTAATCAAAATCAAATGGAATAGATGACATTTACTCACAGATTCCCCAAGATTATCATCACTTACCACCTCATTTTAATGTGAAATAACTCTCTTTCACAGCAAATATTAATTTACTATCCTATTTTTTAAAGCAGCTCTCTTACTCATACCAAGCAGCGTTCATATTCATGCATAAACCAAAATTTTACGTAATTCGTTTAGCAGAAGTCACCACGTCTATTACTAATTTTTTAATAGTATAAGCATGCTAATTTCAGTAGTTGTAAAAGTTTCAAATTACTTAGCAAATGCTATTCCATTCTTGGCTAAAACTACCTAAATGAGAGATGGCCCATTTATGTTATCTGCTGGGACTAATCATTCTCAATTTTTAACACCGTAATCGGCTACCCGTCCGTGTAGCCAATTTGTGAGCGTGTTTGTTATCCCAACTTCTCCCATAGAATCATCGGATTTCCATCTAAATCCAATTCATCAACAATTAAAACTAATTAATTAAGCAGAGATATCAAATGAGCCGAATCTGGTTCCAGGAAATAGGAGCCTCCACCGTCATTGTACCTGCTCCGCATCCAGAAACTATAACTAAAAAAGTATAGTGCAACAAAACCAGATTGTCACCTCTCTGCTTTGTACACATGGAAATTAACCCAAAATAAAGTAACCTGAGCTCTGCCTGCCTCAGGGAAAAAGTTGTTTCATAGCTTTTTCATTTACTTTACTTACTCATTCCACCAAATCCTTCTTTCAGTGGGTTTAATTTAATAGGTTCAACAGGGGGTTGTGGACGTGCCTGTCACTGAGCCCACAGGAGATTAGCCATTAATTAGTATACGTGTTATCATAAATCTCCGACGAAGCTAGTTTACCAACAAAATCACAGATTAATCTTTTGGACTCTTTGAGTTTTAGAAAAATAAGCTAAAATATAAAAACTAACCTTTCCTATTCCATTAAAACAATGAGACTATAGAGTTGTAGTTAGTAATAGAACAAAAATTTCATGAAATTTCATCAAATTGCCTTCCAGTCTCTGGTTAATATATTATTCTATACTCTAAGCCTTATTATACATAAATCATGGTTTCTTTCCACTTTCTAAAAATAGTATATTATAGTCTAAATTGTAGAGTAAAATATTTGTTTTGCTGCATAAAAGTTTTCAACTTCATATTATTCATATCCCTTTCCATTTTAAATTGGACTTTCACTTAGAGCGAAGACATCTGAAAAGAGGAAATCGTAAAGGAATTCATTATTCATAACAAAATACAAGGATACATGCACAATTAATGATACCTGCTATAAACACAAGAACATATCTAAACATATCTCTATTAATTTTATCATTATTTCATCGATTCAAAACTACACTGATTTCCAACACGAAATAATCATCCACGTTCTCTTCCAAAGTTCCAAATATTTTTTTTCAATGCAAATAATATTCTGAACAAATCCTCACTAAAATAATTTGACGTTCATAAAAGGTTAAATCAGGTTATTGTACCAATTATAATTGTAATGTAATGTCAATGTCCCGTGAACTAATTTGTTTCTAAATGTAAATTCATTTCTAATTGGAATATTGACAGTAAAAGGGTTTTGAGTCAAATACATTTTCAAAGTTTGCAATACAATCCGCATGTTTTGTGTAACTTTTCAAGTCAAACTATAAGAAACTAATCAAAGACAATAGGAAGCTCACTTGCTTCACTTCTTATTAATATTCATACAAATTGTGTAGCTAAATAACGAACCGGAAGTTGAAAATTTACTTTTTCAAACGAGTAAATGTTATAATTATTCTATGTAAAATACATACCTAAAAGAGAAATGGAACTCAATCTGGACTAAAAGAAACTTACCTGTGCATTCCCTTACCTTACCACATTTCATACATTAATATGCGTGGAGGATAACAATTTCCATTGCCCACTGAAATGTAAAAAACCGTAAACGTTACGAAAGTCTCTGTAAATGTTAGCATAAAATAAAGAAGAATTGTGTCAGAGAGTACTATATATTTCTAGGTGGTGGGGAAGTAAAACGGAGGACAACCGGATGTGTTTCATGCTTTACATTGTATCCCTTACAATCCCAAATAACAAGACTAAAACCACAACCTATGACACACACCTGTCAAAAACAAATTGTTCCTCATCAATCTCATCCTAAGGGTCCTTGGTATAACTAAAAATATTAATAACTTACTTATTCCTACTCCTCCTACTACTACTACTACTACTATCATTACTACTACTACTACTACTATCATTACTACTACTACTACTACTATCATTACTTCTACTACTACCATTACTACTACTACTACTACTACTACTACTACTATCATTACTACTACTACTACTACTACTATCATTACTTCTACTACTACCATTACTACTACTACTACTACTACTACTACTGTATACTACTACCTCTACTTTCACTACAATTACTACATATCCTACTCTACCGTGGCGCTTTTTGATGGGCGTGGGGGTGGTTTGGCCGCCCTGTCATCATTCCTTCAATCAAAGAGACACAATCACTTAACTCTACAATTCTAGGAAAAATAAACCATTTCTCTAGCATAATACTTACTGCTCTTCATTTCTATAACCAACGAATAAGTAAAGTGGATGATGTGTTTTTGCCATAATCTAAATCTGTTTTTTTGCTCCTTAACTCCCCCGCTCGTGCAATAAACCTTTTGTATCTATCTATTTTTTTTTGTACCCAGAAAATATCATACAGCTTTTAATGTACTTGAAGGAAGGAAAAGAAAGAAAAGGAAGTTCTTGAGAAAGTAATGAACAATCCGATAAAACTAAGAATAAGACACATAATCTTAATCTAAATCTGTGGGCAGAGAGCACAAAAATGTTGGAAACATGCAAAGATAAAGAAAATGAAGGCTACATTATACTTGAATGTTTTAATTTCTGTTATTTTGTAGCATATATTACATTTTACATTCTTCTTTAATTTAATGCAAGTTTTTTTAAAAATTGAAGTCGTAGACGCAATATCCTGTTGCTCTTTCCGTTATTACTACATAACTTAATGCATAAATTTATTTTAAAGGAAGTTGATGAATGGATAATCTAGTTAAGCTTATAATCAAAAGACTGAAGTTTGTATCTAGAAATAGACTTTCACTTCTCTTAAATCCTATCCAGTCAAAGAAAATGTTTTACATCTAGGAACCTTAATTAAACTTGTGTGTGAAAGTGACTTAAAAACTCTCTTTCGGTGTTGGTTTATGAATCATTGTCTTTCTGAATTTCTGAATTTAATACAAAGAACACAACGTTAACACTAAATGTCTTAACAAGCAACTGCTTCAGACTGTATAAGTAGTAAAGTATTATTTTTATAAACAGTTCTTCAATAGTAAAAGGAAGTTGCATCTTATTCAAATCCCCAAAAAGCGTACAAAACAAATTGTACGCTTCCTGCTTCCTTTTGACTTTAGTCCTTTTGATGTGCGATTCTAAGAATCCACACTTGGTGGTTATTTTTAGTTTTTATAGTTTAGAGTAATTCCCCATAAAGCAACCCGAGCTACTATTTAATTCTGGAGGATTTAAAACTCCATTTTAACAAGCATAAAAAGTTTTTAAATATTGAAAAATTGCATTCGAAAGCGGCTGTTATGACTGACAGATATAATTGGGAAAAATAAGGGTTTAAGGGACCTTTTTAAAGTGTGTATGGTTTATTTTTTATATAAGAAAACTGCTCTCATTCTGAGTTAGATATAATTTAATAAGTAGTAGGATGTTTCTGATCAAGAGATAGTGTTATTTGTGAATAACTTTAGCATTTTTACTTTATATTCCGAGTTTGAGAATGCTAAATAAATATTATACAGTATTGCAATTTTGGTTAAACCAAACTAGTATGCAATGAACCATACAACCTCTACAAATTTCCAAGTTGAGCTAAATTAAATAATGGTTTGCATCCTCAACTCTGATAAAAAAAATCCAAATTGAAAAGTTGAGCTCTGCAATATTAGTGTTTAGATTTCATTCTTTTAGTGTTTTTCTTTTTACAGCTATTCCTAGTTATTACTATGGGCGGACTTGGAATACGACTGCTCATGATGCAACTATGCAGAGATCGGTTACTTGAAACTTTCACTCTACTAAAGACCATAAAGGACTAATTCAACAATCGGCTAACTTGCTATAGATTTGATATCATGAGCTTGTTATTTTTAATTTTTGTGTATGCTGTTTTAAAATCTTCTAGTAAAAATAAGAAAAGGGTAGTCCATCGCCTTTGGCATGTCTTCATAAAATTACTATTTACTGCCAGAAATAATACATTTTTTGTCCTTTCCATTCCATAGTAAAAGGCCACCTAACTAGCTAACGGCGTAGATTGCATAATGCCAATTCAGCCACCTAGTTAAAAGTTAACAAAATAGGAATACCTAAATATAAACAAAAAGGTTCCACTTTAGTTAGCAAGTAAAACAATGAATCGTTATGCATGTATATGCAATAATAGCTGTGAAAATTAACTATAGCAAATCCAGTACTGCTAAAGCCGACCTATTTCTATGATGCGTAAGAACAAGATTAATTATAAGGTTTTATTCTCCAGTTCCTTTTCATCTTGACGTAAGAAAGTTAATTTAAGAATTTGAAGCAGTAAGAATAGCAGTAAAATCCCAAACTACTGGAAACAACAATCATGTAATTAGCTTGCTTTTCCTAGATCTTAATAAAGATTTTGAAACTACTAACTCTTTAATTGGAACAGTTGTCCTCTTGTTTTATCATCTTAAGAGATGACATAATGACATCCTTCACTGTTAAGAAATTCTCCTGATTTTATGTATTCTTTACTCACAAAGTTACTTCGGCTAGTCAGCGTACGTATTTTATCTCTACATGCCACAGATTCATGAATAGGAAGCAATATAAAATAAAATTAGCAGATACGCTTATGCCTTGCCAACTTCATGTGTCTATTTACAGTTGATAGCATTGAGGTCCAGAAAGATTAATTGGGTCAATTCCCATCAAAAATAGGAGGTTGCAATACAACTTCTAACCTTTAATTGTATTATTAGATTAGATTACGGCAGTTTTTATTGTGAAGCGTTAATTTAAATGCAAACGGAAATAGTAGGAAAGTTAATCCAACATTTTATCTCTCTATAATCGAAAAATAATGGAATTTACATAAATAACTACCGTATTTCCTGAAACAATTCCCCCGGCAATAGTTCCACCCTCTAAATAATTCCCCTTGTTTTTTTCATGCTTAAAATTAAAATTTTCCCTATCTTACTCCTGCTAAGCAGTTTTTCATTTTTCCCCCAGGGGAATTACTATGAAAATACGGTACTTTTTGGATAATGTTGGTTATGTTTACGGCAGTAACATTATTCATGCTTTTTTCTCGATTAGAAGCATATTGAATGAGTTTCTTCATGAAGAAAATTTGAGATAAATAAAAACACAGTCATCTTTTAACTTATTATGCAATTCAAAATCTACCAAGCTATTAGACTTCATTGATTAAGTACGAGCAATTTGACTTCGACCCTAACTGTTTCTAAACAATATAAGCTTTATTCCTTCAAAATCTGCAACAGAAGTAATACAATGGTTCAAAAAACGCATCAATCACTGACTGTGTGCACTATAGTTTATCCTTCCATTAGTCTTTTATCAAATCTATTCCCCGAACCCAGCAAGTGTTATCTTTATTGTCATAATCTTCTCCAACATTACTTCCTCCTAAAAAGATACTATAATAATCTAAATGTAATGTACATAGCAAAAAGTGAAAGTGAATCATAATCCCACGCATACAAGATACACGCATCATTCCCATCCCATTATAAACGCTTCCCTTTCCCAGCTAAAATATTGTGATTCATTTTATTCAGGCATTATACATTGCTAGCTTTCATAAAAATCTTTCTATTCTTCTATTTCCGAGTATGTCTACTCTGCACATTTGCTTGCTACTTGTCCGAGATTTCATCAAAGTATAAATCATAAAGGCAATAAAAGCATCCAGGTGTTGGCACATTTCTCTACGAAGTTCTGATAATATTCCAAGAAGAAGCTGTACAGTCTACACACAAATGTAACCATGTAACATATTATCAAACCCGTACATGATGCATGATGAGCACTTTCGTCCGTGGCTGAAAGGTATACAAAAATTCAACATCTTTCTCTACATGTAAACCTAGAAAATGTGTATGGATGCTTTTGCGTACATTCAGGATAAAACTACCCACATATTCATTCAATGCACCACTCGTTGCTTCATTCATTGCCATTAGAGGATCATCATCATAATCATTATCATCAGTAGGCAAGGTAAAGTTAAAGTAAAGTGAAACCATTAGCAGTAAAAGTTTAGATAATCGGTTATTATTTATGCGCTAACTGTAAGGTACAGGGAAATACCTTTGCAAACAAACTGTACTGTCGAAACGGGAAGTATAAGGTGTCGAATAAAATAAAAATGCTTGGCCTCGCTTTCTAAGGATCTGAAAAAGCGACATTTTTAATAGTACGTTTTGTTACGTTATAAAAATAGCACTATTAACTAACATTCACTTCGCATTTCTTTCAAAGTCCGAATACTAAGATGTAAACAGCACTGCACAGCATGATGGCCTAGGGGAAATTATATTTATGAATTTTAAGACATTTCCATACTAAATTAATATCGCGTTCAGCTAGACCTCTGTTCGGCTTTCTAATTCATTTACATAAGTTTGCAAGACCGTTTTTAGAACTTCTTAGAATATTTTCGGCCATTCCTCATGACACAGAAAAGGTAACGGGTTATTTATGAAGCTTTATAAAGTAAAGCTTTAACAAAGTGAATGCTTTTATAATAGATAACTGTTCTCCCAATGGTGATCTGATTAGGGAATGGAGCCCTAAGCTGCCTTCACTGGCCTAACAGTGTGATATTCTTCCTTTCTAATTCGTATGGATTCTTATTAGACAATTACCTAACACTGCTTAATTAATTTTTATTAATGCATATGCATCACAGTTTTTGCAACTACCCATTTATCATATTAAATGAGAATAATGGGTTGCCTAATCAATCATTAGCGTATCAAATCCACATAAAAACTTTACAGGAATTTGGCATTTCTGACTACTATACACCACGCCTTCTGGATAATGTGTAAAGCAAATTCACCAGGAAGTCAAGTTTCTCTGTATACTTTTTACTCTATAGATTTCCCCACTTGTAATTTATTCACTCTCGGGGACAATGAGTTTCCGTTCAATCAAACAAAACGGTTTATATAATCAGTCGCAACTCATTTTCAATTACAATAAAAAACGATTTGTCTGCTTGATTAATTAATGCATACTATTTACAAAAGTTTTAGCTACACGTCATCAGCTTTCATCAGAATCAAGAGCTTTCTTTGTTCTCCACTGATTAAAATACACACTACTGCCACTAAACAAATTGAAGGTATGAATGAATAGTTGGTAATAATGTGAGCCGTGATTGCTTTGATCTGGCGAATCAATTCTAGAATTCCGGAAAGGTTTTTAACTTACAAAAAGCACAGTTAACACTTAGTAAAACTAAAAAACATATCTTATTCATTTCACTGTCTTTATCAGTTTAAAATGCCACAGGCGGAAGCGATCTGATACTGATGGATGGTTTTGATAGAAATATCTAAATTAAGATTGTATTTTAATGTGTGCTTGTGCTTTAATGTGTAATAAGTTAACCTTTGTACTCGATTTCAAAAAGTATGCAGCAAAATTAGAGTGTACATCCGATCCACCAAAGACATTAATAAGCTCGAAAACAGACCCTTAGAAATCCTTTCGAGTTCTCTAAATTTTGCCCACGGCAAGATTCAGTTACAGTGACATTTACAGTTTTTATAATATTATCTAAATAATCCCTTTTTACTTACGTGTAAGGTAACATCTTCTAAAAGTATAGTAAAAGCGTAGTTTTCTCTCCCATAAATATCTTCATACGCTTTCTTACCCCACAAAATCAACAGAAATCTACACCAATCCCTTCTTGAAACTTATGAAATAAGCTGTCAAAGGAATCGTTGAGTATATTCTGCTTTATAACCTGACACTTCCAGTAGAGAAAGTGTTACTAACGCTTTTGAAATTTTAGAAGTGGACATTACATATTCAGACGAATCCTTGAATTTCAACGGTTCCATTTGTTTGTATTAAAATTGCCTTTGAAACATAGAGGAGTATTATATAACAGTTATCCATTAAAATATTTCAAATTATCTACTACTTAATAGCTTAGGGTTAAATATTCAAAAGGCATTCCCTTTAGCTTGCATCACCATTTAATAAGTCTATTTATTATTAAACCTCTGAACGTGTTATATTTTGATAAACGTTGTGTGAGAAACGGTGCCTAACAAAATATTGTAATATTGTTTGCTCCGATGATGCAAGACGGAAGTGTAATTCAGAGAAAGCTAAAAATGTCGTACCCCGTCTTTTGTACTTTCTATTGATATTTCCTAAATCTGACGACATGCAAGACTCGACAGTTCATAAAAGAATATTTAATAACTTTTTTGCTATTGTTTTATTCAATACGGCATATGCCATGCCGTAACAAGAATTCCTAGAAATCCAGGGAATTTCTTTGGAATTAAATGTTATAATAATGGTTTAAGCTCTTCTGTAGTTGACGTGTAGAAAATGAATAAAAAGTAATCGCTTTACCATTTATCCGATTATCGTATACTAGAGAGAAATTTGTATCCAGAGTAGTATGCAAATGTAACTATGTTGACCGTTGATTATTCCTACTTTGTCTTTCTCAAACTAAATAAAGTCCGGGTTGACTTCCTCAATTAAATCTGATCCAATTTACCAGACATACTTCTCTTAGTCCAGTTCTATATTAGGTAAACATTTCCTGGTCTTGCTTTAGTCTGTCCGGTACTTTGCCTAATTTTATGGACATGCCATGTCATAGACAATTTGTAGAAATTGTTCTACACAAGTAAGTGATGGAAAAATTAGGAAAATAAGCCAATTCATTTACATGTTGACTATTGTTAAAAAGAGAAGGGAGGGAGTGATGATAGGCCGTTAACATACAAGTTTTGTGAGATCTGCATTACGTTAATTTAGAGAAAAATGGTTAGGCGTCCGGTCAGATGCCAAGCACTTGAGTAAAAGTAAGTTGGACATCATCGGGGTTCTTCATTTGCGGAGGTTTT
>JAQFZX010000797.1:0-44418 GCA_034682405.1 Hydroisotoma schaefferi
AGACACACAGACACACAGACACACAGACACACAGACGGACAGCGTGCTCATATAAGCCCAATTGACTGGGCTAAAACTTTAAAGTAAAGAGCTTTCATGTTCCAGCATCAACCGAAGGATTTCTCCCCTTTGAGAATTCTTTCTCCAAAATCTACAAGAATTTCCCATTTAGTTAGGAATTTCCGTTTTTTCTGCATATTTTTCCGTGGTTTGTCATCAGCAATGAAGTGACTTTGGTTTGGAGTGAAGTCTTATCTCGGAATACACACACTGCACTGCTCACGCAGTTTTTCTTAATTTAGCTCCAAAAACTCAATGAAAATATCCTATTAAGGTGACTGCAGTACGTCCAATGTGGAGGATGCTATTATAGGAATTCGAGTATAGAAAGCAACGTTTTTGGAATTTCAAATAACTCTTGTCTGTTTGTATTTGTGTCTTAGGTTCTATTATTACTACGGACAGACTGTTGTCCTCATTGGCTTAGGAAATGTTTGCCCAAAGCATTAGCAGAGAGATAGAGGAACATTACAAGTTACAAACTTTGAGATGAAAATCCAACCACAATCAACAATAGAACTGCTTCGTTCGTGGTGGTGGTAGATCATCTTGTGCTAATAAAGCCTCATTCTTATTCAATAATCCTATTCTTCAGGATGACCCTCCAGGTTCAAGTTTAATGTCTGTTTGGTGCAAACAGTTAAACACACAATGGCCACCATTGCTCTGTCCTTCTGCTTATCCAATGTATGTAACTTCCCTCAAGCGTAAAGGTGAAAAATTCTTCTCTTTATTTCTGTCTTTCTTCGTATATTATTATTGCAGCAAAGATTCGGCTGCTGGTTAACCAGCTCATTGTCCTTTGGAGAGAATCATAATAAGAATATTTAAGCCCTTTATACTTTTCAGTTAATATTTTTTCTTCTCCCGGAGTAAACATTAAATCTTCCTTTTATTACCTCTTTTGATGCAGAATAATACGCGGATTGTGTCGTATTATGTATTGTGTTTGCATAGGATCCTAGATCTGATATATGTGTATTTTATACCTTGTGAAGAAGTAAAAGTTGGCATTATTTCTTTTCAACCACTTTTTATACTTCGTAATAACTCAACTTACGCTATAATAGATAGGTAGGTAAATGTTCCAAAGTTAGTTATTGGAATTCTAACCTAATGACCACCTGTGAGGTTTTGGACCATAAATTAGACAAAAGGTTTCACGCGGATCAAAAGAGCTAACATGATATGATAACACGATCTTCCTTTCCATCTTCCTTTGGTTGGAGATCCTGGGGGAACTTTGCTGAAAAGATTTCAATTTCAATTTACCAGTGATTTCAATGAATACGGTGAAGGGAGACGGTTTAAATAAGTCTTTGGAAAGTAGAATAATTTATTGGTACTTAGTATTCGAGTTCATTCAGCTGGATTATTGATTATATATTGGAAACAATGTTTGAACAGCTTTCATTGGTTTTTAAAACCGAAATTTGTTGTCTCCCCTATTAAAGTTCAAAGTTTGAGACTCGCAGTTTTTTAGTGTGAGCTGTGCAAAATACTTTGAAAATAATTTGGTTCTTAAAATAGCAAGAAAGTTTTTAATATCATATTTAAAATAAAGGTTCGTGTTATCAATCACACATATCCTACGATTCAGTATCAGGATGATCGTGTGAGTGCTTCAGTTTTAAATCCAGCAATCATTCTCGCAGTCGACAGAGGAGAAATGATAAATGATGAAGACTCCTATTGTACTGTTGACTGTCGTTGTCAAATTGTGAACTCGAGCTTGATATCCGCACAAACCTGAACGTATATTTTGCTCCTTAGTATTTATCCCCGTAAGGAGTATCAAATCCCTCCTTTCTCACAGTCTAACAATTCCCGTCTACATTACTCGTAGTATAGCCTATTATGATTAGGAGATATGCCCTACAGACGTTCGGATTCGGTTTGCATACCATAAAAGTGCTTAAGTTAAACAGACGTGTATCATACAATCATCACCAGGTTTGCCAACATTTTGACCAGATCCTTTCGCCAAGTGATATATGAGACCTTTATGATGACCATAACTAAACCCAATAATAGGCTAACCAAAACCAAACTTAGGAACGCCAACAACATCCATCCATCCTTGGAGAACAAGCGGACAGAGACTCTCAGGGATCGTTGTAAATCCTTCATTTTTCTCACTTCATTTTCCACAAAATTTGGCGTCTGCATATGGATTACCTGCAGCAAACAAGCACCTCTACGATGAGACTATACTTCCTAATATTATCGTTTCGGTTAGATATCTAACTATTAAGTTCCGAGTTTGAAATATTATTTTAAAATCTTCATTTTTCCTTTCTGTTGTGATCTTTTTACTCTGTGCTGTTAAAAATTCAAGTCCAAGTCGACGAAAAAACATCGCCCACAACTAGTTCTATTAGAGAAAGACAGCGGACATTTCTGGTTTCATTTCATATGATATTTTGGTAGGTGCTACAGTTATGGAGCTTAAGATTTGTCATTTCAGATTATGCTTTATAAAAAAAAACAAGGTGCGGTTTCTGCCCGTATTGCTTATGTAGTAACAAACAATACTCGCTAAGCCAAACACAGGAAGCGACATCAATGAAACCAAGCGTTCGTTTCTTCAGTAGCTAAAAAGATAAGTCAAGCGAGATGAAATCGATGAGTAGATCTCCCTTTCCCTATGTTACCTTAAGAGAAAAGGATACGGAACAAAACCGCAAAGAGAACCACCCAGCTTATGGTGCTAAAGCTAAAAAATCCCGGATTGTTCAGAACAATTGACCGCCCATTGTTGAAGCTGTGAAACCCTCGGTGGCATACACTTCTGGCAGCTATTCTGCTGTACTTTACCCTCCCTTACCTTACCTTATTATGTAATAAGTATAATATGACGTCAATTCTTTGAGGGTCTTTGTTGGCCCAACATTTCAAATGAGAAGATCTTCCTTCGGATGAATGATGTATCATCGGAAGGTGATGGCGGTGGTAAAAATTCCGGAGATCTATTACATCCTCACAATAACTCCGGCAGTACTCTTTTGTCTTCCTTTCTTTTGTTGCCCGATGTTTTTGTAAATTCAGAAGTAAATCTAGCTTGAAGAAATGAAACGAAGGAACTATCGGGAGACATACATAGGTTGAGTGAGATGGATATGTTCATATAACCTGATGCCTACCTTTTGGTTTATCTCCTGATTCACCTTGAAATTATGGGCTATTGGGTGTTCATCTTTAATGAATTGGGTTGGTCACGGGGAATATCGTGGATTAAAATTTTCAATGGTTTAATGCAATCCAGAAGACTGGAAGTTCGAATTGAGAGGTTTATATGTTGTGTAGGAAAAACCACAATATGATAGTAATATTACTGGCAGGATGATAAATGAAGATTTGTCGGCATTTAGAGCAAAAAGTGAACACTCATTTTGCTTCGTAGTTTATGACCAAAGACGGGACCAGTGATCAGTGTAATTGAATTTAAAAACTTTTGACAGCTTCCGCCGATCTTCATGACTCTTTTATTTTGAATTTTAGTGTTAGGAAATCGTGTAACTAGAAATAGCCAAGAAAAGGGCAGTATTTTGTTTACAAAATTTAAATACCTATATTCTAGAAATTTTAAGACTGTTAAGGAATTAGATCGCCAGTAAAATTAATTCTTAAGATGTTAAGCATGCAATATAGTATAGTAAATCCGCTCGATTCCGAAATGAGAAATGCGAACCAATTTATTTTCGGATTCGTATTTCTTTCTCATCCCAAAAGCATCCTTCCACAACGAAACGATCTTTCCTGGTGCCTTGCGTCATTTACTGTGCATAAGGTCCCCTTTGTCCCAGATGATGGTCTGGGTCTAGCCACTTAATAATGAAAAACATTAGTCAACATTTTAATGTAATGGATTTCCATCCAGTAAAGAATGCTCCTACTAGTTTGACGAGCTGGAAAACTTGAAATAAAGCCAGGAATACCGTAAACTATCAGCACTAACTTATTACATCCCAAGCCCAGCAGTAGTCACATATGTATTACACTATGATGCATGCCAAAGATGAAGGCAAAAGTTTACAGTGGTTAAAGTAATCAGTCATCTCATAACAATCTTTGGTTGGTAGTTGACTGTCGGAGACTCATTTTCTTCACAAATTTGTCCCATTTGTTTGCAACTCTACACCCTAAAGTAAAGGAGTCAAGTCCCACTTCTAGTTTTTAAGTCGACCAGACTAACGCACAGCAGTACAAAAGCTAAACTTCTCGTTCGTAAACAAATTTAAAGGCAAAACTGGGCGGAAGTTGCCTACCAAGTTGGTTGACAGGATTTTGATTTTTACCCTCGACAGTTAAATGCTTTTACTTTAGGTCTGAAGCCAGCGTTTTAAAATCAGTTCAGTGAGGAAAGGAGCCATAGGGGACTTTTCTTTTATAAGTATTTAGGGAAGTTTTAACAAAATTTTAAACATGACTCAAGTATTTCCTACGTCTAGTTACTTCCAGAAGCACCAGTAACTTCCTTCCTTATTTATATTAAATTAGCTCAGGGACCCTCAGCGACAGCAATATCAGTACCAGATGAGGTTAGCTTGACTTTGCTATTGTTTCATTGCTGAAAGAAGTTCATTTCTTATAGTTTAAGCTATCATTATCATTGTACTTGCAGTATTATCGTAATGCAGAAGTCTCTGAGATCCTGAATATTGTAGGCTTCCTTCCGAAAAGCCAGATTCTGGTTGACGTGTGGCTTTTCGGAAGCTGGACGATTCGTGGTGGCTAGTTTGCTAAGGCACATTGAAAACCCCATTGTACTAGTGTTGATTAAGGCATAACATACGATAACCGCATGAAGGCTGCATTTTACTCGAAACATGTCAAAATTCTACTTAAAAATGCACCAACTGGAAAGTAAAGGAAACTTTAATTTCACAACTGGAGAAAAGTAAGTAAACCTAATGAGTTTTTAATGAGATTTCCCTTGCTGCAAAAATCATTACTTTGGTAGATGAGAGCAAAGGCCTTCCCCGGTTGAATAATATATGAATGACTGAACGGTCTATTTCTTCAGGATAAAGATAAGATAACGAAAATTAAAAGGGAACAACCCTTTTCGAATTCATCCCTGCTTGTCATCAAGTTCGTGAACTAAACTAAAATTAAACTTTAAATAGCCATCAGCAGAATGCGTTGTTATTATTAGAAAGTAATATTCTTTGCAGAGTTAAAAAAAGCTATTCATATGACCGTGGATAATATCCTTTGCTGTCAAACATATAATGATGAAATATCTTGAAAAAATGTCCCCCGCCCAGGAAGTAACAATTCAGAATTATAGCATATGGCTTTAGGTGCAACTATTAAAAATTGAGATGATCTAAGTTGTGACTTGCGGAATTAATAAATTATTCTAACTTTGCTACTTATTAATTCACCCTCTTCACGACAGTACGTTTCTTAAACAATATTTTACTATAGTCTTGCTTACGTTAGTTTCAAATACCTCTACAAACTTAAGACCTACCAGGGCACGGCACGAACATGCACATAAAATAACTGAACCCACCAGCAAGGACCAAGACAAGGCATGAAAGTAAGGTATGAGCAATATAATATTGTCTGCATAACTCCCCTGGGTTTTACGGAGAGGAACTTTATTATTCGGATTCAAAAGGTATAATTCCAATATAGTGGGCTTAAGTAAACAGAAATCAACCAACTAAACTAGCATAGCAGCAGAATGTACGCAATAAAAACCACTAAAATGAATATTATACTACTTGAAACGCACCCAAGTAAGTCCCATGTATTGTGTTTTACCCAGTACGATTTCTTATAGCGGATTCGTACCATTGTGTTGCACATTGACTTGACTCAAAGAATAAGAAAGACGGGGAAAAGCCAGGAGTGAAAGATTCATTACTCTATAAATAATGAACTCTGATAAATAATAAACGAGACAATCACATACATACTAAAGAAAGCTACAAATTCCATCCTGCCTAGTTCCATGAAATGAAAGTAACCAGCTAAGCAGCAGCTAGCTTTATAAATTTGAATCTGTCTCCTACTTCAACTACTTCATGATAACTGTATATCCTTAAAGGCCTCACAAGTCGTTATGCCTTGAGTCCGAGTCCAAGTGTATGAAGCCTGTCTGTGGAGAAGGGCTGGAAGTGGGAATTCATTATAGCAAATGTCACACTTGCTCTCTGCTCAGTTTTATGAGCTAGTAATGTGACAAGCAGAATAAAAAGGTTGGAATAAAGCGAAAAAGTCGGGAATAAAGAATATGAATGCATGAGTCATATGAGTTGGTCTTCTGACTAGTGCGTTTTTTGGCTATTCAAAATAGTCAAGAATAAAAACGTATTTAATAAGATCTCCTTACGGGATAACACCATCTTTTTGAATGTCCATCTATTATTATATTGAGAATTCTCCCTTGTTATTTATTTTTTCCTCTGAACTCTTAAAGTATCTACCTGTACTCTATCCTGGCTTTTGCATATCTTAGAGATGTCCTCTGGAACTAAAATACACATCATTGACAGTTAAAAAGCACTAACTACCTACGCATGTATTTACTACACATAAGCAGCAGCACAAGAGCGGATTTGTCACATTAACTTGAGTACTCGACTGGGAACCATTCCCTAGAAAAGTTTAAGTTCACAGAATATCAATATAGCTAGTATAAGTAATTGTATTATATAACCATATTTTGTCTTGTTTATTAAAGATGCGATAATTCTAGTTGGTCGTAAATAAAGTCAAAAGATACTATCTTTCCTTGTGGCCAGCGTGAGAAAAAATCTTTAAGATGCAAGATGTTTATTTCATAGATAATTTTTAGAAAGAGATAAAAGAAGACAACTGTTCAATAGTGAATGGGAAGATACACACAATGAATATTATGGATTTATCAAAGTTTTTTCACCAACAATAAGATGAACATATATTACCGAATGAATCTCAGAATAACTTGCGTTTTTGTTAAAATGTGAGAACCATGCAGCTACAATGCTGCTGGTCAGTTGGAGCTAACTATAGTAACTTTTCCCAAGTCCATCCACGATTGACAACCCATTGACAGAATAATGTTATTGAAAATAAATTGTCAACTACTAAAGACCGGGTGAGTGTAGTGGGATTGTCACCTCATCATTGGAAGGTGTCATCCCTCAGTGGGTGTCATTTCTTGTATGAATTCTTCAGTCAGTGGGTAACTGATTTTAGTTGTCTGAAGAATTCCTTATAACTACTAAAGCTCTTGACTTCAATCTATTTCTGCCGTTCCACTACATTGAGCAGCTTTGTTCGCAGGAGTTAATCCAAATACTGATGGGAAGATACATCCCACACACATCAACAAGGATTTCTCAGTTTTGGGTATCCTTTTCTCAGTTTCGTGAATGAATTCAAGGCTAATGCAGCATAAAGTGTAAAGACGGGCTACATCCTGTGTCCTATTTTACTTCATTGATGCTGAATCTTCCTTCACAATAAACAATTGTAATAAGTGTAGTACAGCAGATGACAGTGAAGCGAAATGCCACTATAGGAGAGAGTTGGCGTTTAGCTTCTGGATTTACTTTGCATGTACATCTACTAAGGTGAATGGTAAACTATGACTGTAGGCTTAGTAGGGTGTATCTTTTACAGTGATAGAACAAAAGTTTGAAGTAAAGATAGTAAAATTGAATGACTTTTTTCCACTTAGTATTAATAGTATGATATTATAGGTTGTTAAGAATGGCAACTTTTTGGGAGGGCCGTGTTCCTGTTGACATTGGTTGGTTAGCGAGACTCAATAGCACGGCAGGGGATCGGTGTCAATAATGGTGGGAATATTATTGTCATCAGTTTGTTCCCTTTCGTTTACCTCGATCCGATCCGGATTTTATTTCAGTTTTATGAACTTTCCTTTACTGTGAATGTGCCTTGCGTTGATATTATTGTGTCCTATACCCTTCTACTACGTATGTTGTACATGTATATGTTGTAGCAAAATGAAAAGCCACCCTGGCGAACATAGCTTTTTCACAAAATATAATGAATTTACGATGACAATGCTAACAACCAAGGGAGGAGGTATGAATGAGCAAGATTTCGAAGGATTTTTTTTAGCATAAAGCTATATCTCCTTCATACTATGGGAGCGGTTGTTGTTATAATTTATATTGATACTAGATTGGGTGCAAACGGAAAAAACGAACGGTTATAAAATACGGGTGACGGTGGAGAGACTCCCTATGGTATTGATACCCTGCACTGCAAACTTGGTTGGAATTACTTAAAGGGCTAATGGACTTTTATTTTGAATGGAAATTAATACAGGCATCCCCCAAACTTTCAAAGTATCTGTTTTCAAAGACATTCTTAACCTAATTTAATGTAAGACGTTTGCAGTTTAATTATCGTATCTTTCATTCGATAGTTTAACGGAAAACTTGCTTCAATACACAATTGGGAGCAAAGGCATAGAAAGTCCTTTGAACACAGCACTTTAGCCTGTACTCGTAAGTTCTTCAAATTTTTGAGACCGTTTATACTTTATTAGCCCTTTTAATCATTTAAATAACATTGTCATATTTAAATTTTGATTGATGGCTCGTAAAAATATTTAACGAGGGTTTAAAGTTATTAAGTCAGAATGTGGAGTGGGCCACCTACTACTAGAAGTATACATGCTATAGTTTACCCGTCCACGCAATGAACAATTTTATCATGCAGAAAACTGTTAGATTTAATTAATTTCATCATAAATAGGAAGAAAGCTCTTCATGCACCTACATAGTTTTTGGAAATTTTGAAATGTCACGCAATCCATCTATAATACTTTTTTAGCAGTCTGTTAGTCTTTTGAGGTGGTAAATTCTCAGTCATTCACACGCATAAGAGGTAATTACTATTTCACCTTTCGACCGTCGTGTCAACGATGCTAAATATTTAATGGAGACATTAATGGAACAACATTTTATTTAAATTTTGCGTTTCTGCCGTTTCAATTGTTTGTTGGTGTGTCAATCGTAAATCCAAAGCGTGTCAGCAACTTCAGACCTCCTTTTTAAGTAAACGAGGAAAACAGTATGTTAGGCGATTTACTAAGGTGCTTGACTTGTTTGAAAATCGGGTTTAACAACTATTGTATAACAGGTGAAGACTGTTACTATTTTTCAATTTTAAGATGAAGACGCTACAATTTATCCTTCCTAATTTTTCATCGGACTAGAAGTTTTCAATAATTTTTTTTTAAATGTTGAGTTTATTTCATTCAAAGTTCTTTTAAAAATTCGTACTCGATACGAATCATCTTAAGCAAATGCAGTGGTTTCTATTCCTAAAGCTTACAACAAGGAGTAAAAACCTAAACTATTGAATCATACACATGCATACATGAATGAAGAGAAACCAACGAACCAGGTATTAGCTGGTTAACGTTACGAAGTTTACAGATAAAATACCCAGCGATCTCATTAAACATGCTTTTCAGCCTACCATTATCATTAGGATTATTTAAGAGCCTTTCCTATTCATACATTCACACAGGTTTTGCAAATAAATTTGACCAAAAAACTGTGTTTCATCTTGCTATCAAAAAAATAAATAGTAAACCAAATCAATCTTAATTAACATAGCCCATGTGTATTTGTAATTTCTCTGCCCTCCAGCTCCACGTGAAGCGTGATGAAAATGCATGCAATCCGATGTGGTGGTTGGATGGATATTGCAGCCACCGCAGCCAGTGTAACTTTTTCAATCTAACAGTTTGAAACAACTCGGATAATCTACAAACTGACCGACGAGCGAACTCTTTCACTACTACTTTTTTGGCTTGGCACATCCCATCCCCTTGTAATAGGAAGTATATAATATTTAATCCACAAACTTCCTACGTACTACCAGGAACAACCAACCAAGATTATGTTGTATCATGACATGACATGCGATGTAAATGTAATCCTAGAGAAGTCTGAGCCAAGCAAGCGGGCAACGCTAACGTTTCTGACTTCAAACATGTTCCTAGAAACAGAGATCAAGTACAGCAGCAGCAAATTTCTCGTATGAGCTGCATGATTCGAAATCAAAATGTTCGTCAAGACTTTCGGACAGATCATGAAATTTACAGACAGTAGAAGAAGGTTCCAACCCTTTTCTACTAACTTATATATGCATTACTAACTTGTGTAATTCGTAGGTATCTAGCTACTGCTTTTATAATATCTATTCTTGAGGTTGACGAAGTGGTACTAAAGTAATATCTCCATCTCTGACCAACCTGATGTGTAAATTACTCAGTGGGAAGTTCTCCACTGCGAGCCTGATTAATTTTTAATTCCTCTGAAACCAAACTCTCCCGACTGATCTTTTAGCATTACTCAGCTCTACGGTTACTTCTTCTAGTGCCTCTCCTTAGTGTATTATTAAAAGGAGACGATGAATTGTACCAACGAAACGGAATGATAGTAGTGTAGTCATACGTAGTCAATAATGTAGATACATACATGCCTGGCTGCAGTTACTCATTAATTGGGACCCTGTGGATGCGGATGTACCCGCTAATTCATATTCACGTACACCTATACTATACCTTGTACGGAAATTGAAGTACACGAATTACTAATAAATAATAAAATACACGAATTTAAAACACAACTCATTTCTCGCCCACCAACGGCTCGAAAATGCTACTGATGTACTCTAAAAAGTTTATTTTAGTATGGATGATAAAAAGTTCAACACTTTCCCGTGGTTCTGGTTTTTATTTGAGCATTAACAGGGATAGTATATGCATGCATACTTAAAGAGTGTAGGTATTCCCTACTAAAGAATGCAAATGGTGAGGTCATGCAACGCAAGTAGTCCAGTTGCGGACCTCGGGATTAAATAAAATCGAGTTGTGTATTGCATGATATCAATCCTTCTCAAGTCGAGTAGCTCTAATATCTTCATGAGCTACATAAATAATCTCAATGCTGATGAAAGATGAGAAGAATGTTGTTTCTGTTTTTGTTAAAGGAGTTATAAGACAGGCTCAGCATGATGGAATAAGACAGTCATGAAGTTATTTTCTGTGTGAATTGAGCTAAAACAAAAGAAAGAAGACCGACTTACTGGGTTTTGAATCTTTTAAGCTTGCATATGCGTAATTCAAAGCTGATTCATGCATAGTTTCTGTATCCAATTTCATTCCAATATACGATGAGCACAACTTTATGTGGATACAGCAACTTTGCATTGATTTTGAAGTCCTAAAATGTAGGATAAGAGAATAGGGAACAACGGTTTGTCTTAGCATTAATTAAAGAGCTAATAAAGTATTTACTTTATGTCCCTCTTTGTGACATGGGAACTCGAACTCGAAGTTGCAGGGAATTTTTGCATGGTGCTAATCAATTTAATGGGGAATTAGGATGTGATAAGAAGTCAAGGTGTCATACATGGCTTCAATTTGTTGTCAATCAAGTAGATTTTTCCCTGAATTATTAAGCACGGTCAATCCCAACTCAGTACCGTCAGGATAACTGTTGTGATCTCATTGAATGTTGATTTTCGTTCTAGCCAATAGTATGTACTTTGAACTTGCAACAAATCAACCGTTAATCATCGAATGTTTTAGGACTGAACCTAGAACTCAAAGCCCCATCTGTAACACTTTAGATTGTTAGACTCTCCTGACTCGTTTCAAGTGGGTTAATTAAGGTTCTAATACAAAAATATAACAAAACAATTAAGCTAACCTTAATCCCTTGGTTTATTTGAGAGAATCCGGAGTTTAAATAAGATTTATCTAGAATACATGCTCTGCTGTTGGCTGTGGCTTCAGCATAGCAAACTACATTATCTAATTAAATATGCGAAGCTATTTTCATAAAATAATAAAAACCGCACATAGACCAAAAAAATATATTTCAGGTAGTAAATAAAAGTTTGAAAATTATTCAAAGAAAACTCGACTAATTCAAATGGTATATTGTGCAGACAAGCAACTAAATCCAGTAATATTTAGTTACCTGCTTCTCATTACTAGTGGAAAAACAAGTCAGACATAGGAAGGATAAGATAAGGTTAGTTAACTTCGTCATCAGAGCAAATAGAGGAGGATGTCTGCATCTGAAACTCGGTTAAATATCGAATACGAAATTCATAAAATATGCATCACTACGAAAAGACTAGTCTTATGTAAGACCATTCTTATTGGCAGCATTAATTCAACAGGATATAGACAGTAAATAATTTATAAGTATATTGATGAAATGAGAGTAAAAAGTAAAAATAAATGCTCATGTAAAATACAATATTACAATTCCAAATGGAAGTAACCTTAATAGCATAAGCTTTGAAATATGAAAAGTAACGTACAATGTAAGAGGTAACATGTTAGAGCCCACAGTTCATGCAAAAGGACGGGTATTTTATTTGATATTGCAGCCGTATTTGTACTACTTACAAGTAAGTACCTCACTTATTTGTCCGTAGTAAGAAGAAGTAATACCTTAGTTTCAAAGTCTTTAGTGTACATCATAGGGTAATCATCCTATGTTTCAAACTTGCTCCTCGTTTCACCATATTTCTCTCAAAGTAAAGCCTTTTCTCAGCTTATTACAGGCTTGCATCGCATCAGTAATGGTTATTCAGTGAGAACCGTATGGATGGAGGATATGTTCTGATGATGGTATTTATTTTACGCTGGACCCATCATCCTCGTACAAAAACGATACAACTTTTAGTTGGGAATAGCAATGCATAAAAGTGGTGGAAGCCCCAAGTAAAGGGCGACCATAGGATAAAGTAAAGACTGATAGATGAAAAGAAGACTGAGTGAAGGAAAGCAAGTTTTTAGTCAGTTGTTCCCCACCGTAGCAAGTCAGTTTACTCCGAGGTCCCAGCAAGGAAAGAGGTACCCTAAGGAGCCACATTGCCATCATGAGGATAAAAGTCTATAGAAACACTGAAACGAACCATAACTAAGTACTTCATACTGATTCCGTACTTTGGGCTTAACCGTGTTCCTTTTATAAACTTTAACTTCGTACGACTTAATATTTATACGAAAGGACGGAAACACTCTGATTTAAACACTTTTCAAGAAGTAGTACCTTGTCACAGGTAGTGATCTGAACAGATTGAGAATTGATCCGAAGTTATGAAGAGAGACTTTTTGACTTAAAAGTGTGTTTGTAACTGTTCAGAGTTGGGAAGTAATAAATAAGTTTCAAGCTCTTTGCTAAAGTGAGCACTTACAAGACTTAGGCCAAGCTGATTTTATGTAAAAGTTTATCCCAAGATTGAATGGACACTAGAAAATAGCAAAAAGTAAAGTACTGTACATGTATGTGTGTTTGGGGATAAGATAGGACAACATGATTTTTCAACGGTGGTGCAACCACTCTGACACTACTGCTACTGCAGTACCTAAGAAAGACAAACTGAGTAAGGTATAGAGATGCATATGCAGCCTAAAAGAGTGAGTATCCAATACTTTAAGGCAAGCCATTAGTTCGAGATCATAGAAATCTCAAGCACCATACCACATCCTGCTTATGCAACGTAACGTTCATTGTAACCGAGATAAAGTAAACGGGCAGTAGACTGCAATGGGATGGGATTGTCAAGCGTAGCATTGTAGGAAAACAAGAAAATTCAATCAAAATGGATAAATCCTGGATTCTTGTTTTGACATTGTCAACGTGGATTTTACTCTCGGTTGACTCTTACCGGAATGATGTGATCCAATCCACGGCGAGACAAGGATGCATTTGGTCCAACGTTTTAGAATCTCTTCCAGCAACACCATCAGGGATGAATAATGGATCCTCGTCAGCTTTAACACCTTTAGCAAGACGGTCGGTGATTGCAGCATCCACTGGCTCTATCGGTCCAAGTTTTTTACTGGATTGCAATTTAAGAACTTTGAATGTGGATTTTTGGAATTACACATTCAACAAAGACCAGATTGAGCAAACAAGCCATGTAAAAATCCGATGTAATGACAAACTATTTTTTGACAGTTTCCTCACCTCAAATCAATCTCTATTCCGCCTCGTGAATCTTAAGCAGGTTGAGATTGACTCTTGTAAGATTCGAAAAATGCCCGGACGCGTGTGGGGGAGTTTGGGTTACCTTAAAAGTCTTGTATTAAAAAGTCAAAACGGCGAGTGGTCTTCGGCCGTGGGACTTGACATTGAGGCAGGAAGTTTTGAAGGGCTTGGACAACTTGAGAGTTTAGACCTAAGCCAAAATAATATTTGGAGTTTACCCAACAAAAATATATTTTGTCCACTCAAAACCCTTCTCAACTTAAATTTAAGCCGAAATCGGCTGAGTGATATTGAAGAATTAGGAACAGATTCTACTACTAGCAGTGGGGATAATAATGGGTATTGTGCATTCAGTGTTCAAAATTTAGATTTGTCCTTTAATACCCTAAGAAGAGTTGGTAACAATGCTTTCTCCCGTTTGTGGAAACTGATTGAGCTTCGCCTCCAAAATAATCTGTTAGAAGAGTTGGAGGACTCCGCTTTCGGAGGATTGAGCCAGCTAAAGGTTGTGAATCTGTCATCAAATCGACTAGTAGCACTCCCCCCGTCGATCTTCCGCCTTAATCCAGCATTGAGAGAGATAAATCTAAGTAACAATTCAATCTCAGCCCTCTCACCACAAGTATTCTCTGGACTTGAGTCTCTACTTTCGTTAGACTTGTCCCGAAACACATTAACTAGCCAATGGATCAAGGAGAATATGTTCCACAGACTAATGCGACTGGTCATCTTGAGGCTTTCTTTAAATCAATTGAGCTATGTGGATGCCAGTATCTTTAAAGACTTGAAAAGTCTCCAAGTTTTATCCCTGGATAACAACCGGATAGAAACGATCAATCCCCTTGCCTTCAGCTCCTTGAGCAATCTTCATGTACTTGATTTGTCCAGTAATCGATTAGCCTTCATAGACTCCCGACAGTTTGCTTCTTTAGCTCTCCTCAGACAGTTGTATCTAGACCATAACAAGATCCGTAAAATGGACGATGACTCGCTAAAAAACTGCACAAATCTCCAGGACCTGGGACTGGCAGATAATCTCTTGCAAGAAGTGCCTGTTGCATTGCGGGCAGGCTTATCCCACTTGGTAACTTTGGATGTGGGAGAGAATAGGATTGGAACGGTTAACAACGAAAGCTTCTCCGGTTTAGGACAACTTTATGGGCTGAGGATTGTGGATAATCGACTGACAGAGCTTCCACAGGGTTTTTGTGACCCACTAAAACTATTACGAGTTCTTAACGTGGCTCAAAACCGCATAAATAAAATCTCATCAACTGCATTCACCTCTTGCTCAGAGCTACGTGCCCTTCGTTTGGATACAAATTCCTTGGAAGAGTTGCCAACCAACCTTGCACCGCAATTACCTTCATTACTTTGGCTAAACGTATCTGAAAATCATCTCCGATGGGCTGATTATCATCTCCTCCCACAGACAATTGAATGGCTAGACTTGAGCTATAATAATTTAGAAACTCTTGGTGGACCCACGAGCTCCTCGGAAAGATCCCAGTCATCCACACCCTACCACCTAAGGGTATTGGATGCCTCGCATAACCAACTGACAACTTTGGATTACACTACAATCCCTCCCACATTGGAAACGCTAAGAGTGAATCACAATCGATTAAAAAATGTCGCCTCGGACACCTTTATCCGATCAAGTAGACTCAGACGGGTTGAGCTTATGGGGAATCAATTGGAAAACTTACCTCTAGCCTCCCTTAGATTTCCCCCAGTTCCAATCGGTAAACCATTACCAGAGTTCTATCTCGGTGGGAACCCATTTCTCTGTGATTGTACAATGGAATGGCTAACCCGTGTCAATCAGCTCACGGTCCTTAGAACCCATCCGAGAATAGTGGACCTGGATGCTATTGTCTGTCGACCAACTTTCTCAAGACCTAATCAAGTGGTTCCGTTAGTTGAGACCAGGCCTAAAGACTTTCTCTGTCCCTACAAATCTCACTGCTTTGCCCTATGTCATTGTTGCGACTTTGATGCTTGTGATTGTGAAATGACCTGCCCTGGTAATTGCACTTGCTACCACGACACAGCATGGTCGGCTAATATAGTTGAGTGTTCCAATCTGCAGTACTCAGACGTGCCCCAGAGGATCCCTATGGATGCTACTGAGATTTATCTCGACGGAAATAATATGCCTGCGTTGGAAAGCCACATTTTTATTGGGAAGAAGAACCTACGAGTCCTTTTTCTCAATGATAGTCGGATCGAATTCATCAGAAATAAAACATTTAATGGGTTAAAGTCTCTGGAGGTTTTACGTTTGGAAGAGAACCTTCTAACGGAACTGCATGGCTTTGAATTTGCCGACTTGGAAAATGTTCGGGAACTCTATCTTCAGAACAATTTACTCAGATTCATTTCAAAGGAGACATTCGTCCAACTCAAGTTCCTCCAAGTACTTAGACTAGATGGGAATCTCCTCATTGACTTTAATGTTTGGGAATTGAGTGGAAATGGTTACTTGAACAGTGTCATGTTGGCAGGGAATCCATGGAGTTGTGAGTGTGAGTTCCTTATCCCATTTCGTACGTGGGTAGCCTCTAAAACGGCTATAGTGGTGGACTTTACTGTTGCAAATTGTCAGGCTCAAAACTCCACACATGTACTGGCAAGTGGTGGCAGTATTGCAGATCATCATAACCCAGATTCGCTAGATACTCGCATAATCCCTAATCCCAATAATGGAGAGAATGCCGGAAATGTACAAATTCAACCAGCATCCCCCAAACTGTACCCAATCCAAGTCCAACATCCAATTATGTCCATGTGTAACCATAATAAAGAAATCAACTTCAACTTCAATCCCATTAGGGCCATAGAGACTGAAATTATGAACAACCACATCTCGGCCATGGGTGGAGCAGAGAAAGTTGCTGTTTTACACCCCTCTTCCGAGGATGGAATTCAATTTAGTCCCGTTGATTCAGAAGCAGAGGCCAATACGTTGTGGACATTGGTATTAACCCTCACCGCCCTGATTGTATTAGTCTTGGTGATTGTGGTGATTTTCCGAAAAGAAATTTACTACTGGATTTACACCAGGGTATTTGCCAACAACCTGGGTAGTCTTTTCCCATCCTTTTTACCATGTTGCTGTGGTTGTGGGGAGAAAGTTTCAGGGAAAAAGTCCTCTAGACGAAGTGGGGGATATGGCGATGGTGGTGGTGATGATTCAGACAAACTATTTGATGCTTATTTCATATATAGTAAAAAGGATGAGGACATCCTCGTCCAGAAAATTGCTCCAGAATTGGAATCACAAGGTCCCCCAAACTTCCGATTGTGTTTGCACTACAGAGACCTATGTCTCAATCTGGACAACCCTTGGAATACTGATATGATTTTAAGTGCATGCGATGCCAGTAAAAGAGTGGTGCTGGTCCTTTCTCGTACATTTCTCCAGTCCGAACTCTCCCATGGACATTTTAGACAAGCGATTCAATCTGCTATCAGCCGACATCAAAAGAAACTCATTCTCATCCTTTTACCACCCTTCACTGAACAGAATCTTTCAACAATTTACCCTGAATTAAAAAACTCGGCTGTAGTCAAAAGCTCTGCTTTGGAATGGACTGATAAAAATTTCTGGTCTAAATTGAAACTCATTTTGCCAACTCCCTCAATCATTCCTAGCAGTGGTACGCTTCATCATCATCCCCATACTAGTACAGGCTCAAGGGGATCTTCCCTTCTTATCTCATCAGGGGCACCCCCACTGATCGATCTTCACAGTGGGGCCAGTAGTAACGGCTCTACGACCATGTCCAGCTACACAATCAATCGCCTCGACTATCCCTACAGTAGCCACCACCAGTACCATCGTAACATTATGCCTTATCAGATTCCCATGTCTAACTGCAGCACTCTCACTGCACCCGTCCAAAAACATCATATCGCCCTCACAGCCCCCTTCTTTCATCCCCAGCAACAACAACAATGTAATCAGCAAAATCATTACAACTCAAGTCAGCACAGTAGTCAACTCTATTATGGAGGAAGTAGTCTGCAAAGCTTTATCCCCGTTGCTACTGCCGGTACTGGGGGACATGGACCTTCTACTGTTTACCCCATGTCAACCCTTCCTCCTTCCATGACCCCGGCCCAGCATTACTCCTTCAATGAAAGTTTTCGCAGGCATTTGCAACAAAACCAGAAGAACCTTCAGCAGCATCATACCTTAGGCCATCAGCCCCACCATCCTAATCACAGCCAATTGGTAAGGGATCCCCGTTTACACCATCACCAACAGCAGCAGCAACCGTGTAATAATAATAATGGAACCACCTCGTATCAACCTCTGGAGCCGAATTACTCCTCCAGCGCTATTAGCAGTTCTGCCGAAGAACTTGAACACGTTTACTCCACCCTGGACTCCCCAATGGTATCACCTCACAGTGCTAACACTAATATGACTAACTTAAACAATAGTAGTGGTAATTCATCTAGTAGTTGTGGAGCTAATGATAAGTCCCAGGAAACAATGTTGTCTAATAATCAAGAAAGTGCCAATAAACCCTGTATTCCTCTGCCTAGGATGAACACTAGTAGTAGTAGCAATTCTAGTAGCAATAAGCGCAATAGTTGTCGTAATGAATTTTCGAGTCAGAATCAATCCTTCAGTAGAGGTACCAATAACAGTAGTAATAATAACAATAATAATAATGACCCCAGAGCAAGCGTTGGTAGTGACAGGTCGGAGTTACCACCTTCAGGTCAGTGCGAAGGTCATCCGGTTAATAGTAATGGGCAGATGTACTTTGTCTAGTTTATATCGAGTTGTTAAAGTTAGTAAAATATTTATTGTTATTAGTTTTACACCCTATTGTACCTCGTTCGTTCGTTCATTCAACCTGTAAATAAGACTGAATAGGTCCAAGTAGTAGCTAGCATGCGAGAGAATCTTTAAACCGAGTTCGACTTACTTATTGTATTTACTTATTAAGTAGTTGATAATGATAAACGTTCGTTTTAATTTGACATACCGTTTCAGCATTAATTTATTAGCATAACACTGTTTTTTTTGTACCCCAATCATCCAAAACCAAAGTCTTAAGCTGTAAAAAAAATTGAACATCATGTTGACTAAAAGCCCAGCTAAAAACGTACTTCCTTAACACCCACAAACCAACTACTTGCATATGAATTCTCTAGACTAGAAAAGAAAGATGTGTAAATACATTAAGTAAATAGTAGCAAATAGACACGAAAAATACCTACAAACTTACACCTACACGTACATGAATCCATCATGTAATTTTATCGCTGCTAGTGAATGGATGCAACGCTCGCATTCGTTTATTTTTGTGTGCTTTAGCCAAGAAATAAGAGATTCTTCATGGGAAGTCTGTAAATAAAAAGACACGAAAGAGAATTAAGTAAGACGACGACAGGCCCTATATTCTAGGCGGAGCTTGGCCAAGTCCTATTTTTGACTAGTCAATTAAATCTTCTCTCATCTCCTAACTTTTATTATCTTAACTCACTACGGTTATAAACTATCAACATCAACTTTCAACCTCACAAGGCAGATTTACAAGATCCTACCGTTGGTTCCTCAGGTTTATACGTGGCCCATCTGGTGCTTCTGCTTGCTGCTGTTAGTTACTTTATGTTATGTACAAAACCATTGGACAAATAGACGTAGACAAAAAATGCCTATGCAATCTGTTTTACAAAAAGTTGAAAGATGATATTGTATTCTGTAGTTGGTAGTATGTATTTATTATAAATTACATTACAAGTACTAGAGAGGATTTTTATTCCATTATGCATTGTATCTTTGTGTAATTCATTCCTTACTGGTAATTTAATAACTTATCTCTGAAAGTGTCTCGAAGGCATCTATGCTCCTATTATATTAAGAAAATAAATACTTCACGTGTGACATAAACCTGAAATCGAAACCGGCAGTATTGTCAAGCGAAATGAATCATTTACAAGTACTAGAACTAGTATCTGATAGACTTGTTCTTTTTAAATCACTGAGCTGCTGACATCTTGTTCATATTTCTACCTTATCGTTACTTATGAAAGTGCACCTCTCCATAGAATTTATACATCCTTTCTTCAGAAATATTAATTATGAAGATTAGCATTGCTATTTATAGCCGGGCTTATGTAACCACGGAGGCCGGGTGTCCGTCTGTCTGATTGCGCGATAACTCAACTATGCGATAACTCACCCAATTTGGTGTGTGCTTTTTTAGGTTAACAGAAAGAATTCTATTTAATTTCGTGACGATCCAACGAAGTATTGATACCCATGCGGGTCAAGCCGGCCCCCATGCGTAAAAAATCTCAAAAACTAATTTGCGGAGTTTTAAAGTTGTGAATTTAAAAGTTTTACAGCCCGTGGGGGCCAAAAATGCCGAAGTAGCCATAAACCCTGAAAAACTGTCTTTTTCTATTTTCTACTGATTTCTAACCATTTATAAATATCCTAAAACCTTTACTATAAGTCATCCATATCTTAGGAAAAAGGCAACTTTTTTTATGAGGGCGACTTATACAATCTAACATAATTTCTCAAGGCAGCAAACAAAATCCAATAATTCAATTATATTTTCACCAGTCAGTTTGACACTGTTTTCATGCATACAAGTTGCTATCTTCAAAATCTCATTTCATGCAATACTTCCTTTTAATACACGTGTAGATTGTGTACAGGAAGGTGAATCTTCAATTTCACTAACCGATTTCCGATTTTGATTCCCCCTAAATAATTCCTCCTACAAAATGATCCTATAAGCAATAACTCCCCGTATAAATACTAAATACCTTACTTTTCTATTCCAATTTCCAATTTTATCGTCTCGAATAGCGTCCCGGGACACTAATGAGTTTTTGGCCTTTTTGAGGAGGCCACTATTCCGGAGGGACCACTAATATTTTACTTTAAAGTTAAGATTTCTAAACTGAACTGATTATTTGAAAACTACATGTAACAACGTACAAAAGTAAATACTCCAAGCTTATTCTTTGGGAAGGGCTACTATTCAAGAGGGGATTACTATTTTGTACGGGATACTATTATATGATTTCGAACTTGAAAGGGGGCTACTATTCGAAAGGGGACATTATTTGCGGGAGGCCACTATTCGAGGCAATACGGTAGTTTAATAATAATATGCATTTAAACTGTTTTTAATTGTTATTTTTATTATTATTTTTAAACCCGATTACACCAATATCCACACTGCATAAAACAATTTACTGTTGGTTATAAATGTAAGGACTAGAAGAAGTGACCTAAAAGGGGTGTCACCCCCTTTTCAGAAAACCGTCTACAGGAAGTAAGGCTAAGACAGGCTCGGCTAGCTGCACTAAGGAGGTTTTTAAACCATACCTCATCATATCATACAATAATCAACCGTTAAGTTAACTGTTTTGTCAGAAGAAACTCGACCATCGTCTAAATGCAGTAATGCTGATGCTGATGCTTCACGGTGGTACTTATTAATACGTAAATACAGTATATAGTACGGCATTATGTAGAGTGGAGAAATAAATAATGGAAAAAAGAACGTGAAGGGATCATTTGATTTAAATAAAATTCGAACTTCACGAAGCTGAGCACACACAAGGAGTAAAAGATGGAAAAAACATTGCATTGTCTCTCTGTCTTTAGTAGGTAATAAACCTCGATACATGCTCTCCTTTCTCAAAATGATCATCATCTCTCGATGAAATTGAACTTTAATAGATGTAAAACCGATTTAATGCATTCAATCATTTCCCAAGATGGGAATTCTTTCTTTGGAGAAACAAGGCACAGGCACAACATTTTATAGCATGCTGAAAGTTGGATTATGGAGAGGAAAGGAGACCTTTAGAGTTAAAGAATACTATATAAGCTTGTAAAAATATATTTTTTTTTACTTATCTACCTACATCAGGTTAGGAAGTTACAACTCCTATTCTCAGAGATTATAATTGGAAAACAATGAATGAGAAATGCATGCCTCGAGGAGATCATTATCATCAGAGATCTAAAGTTAAAGTTTAAAATTGTTATTACTCTATACAGCTATTTATCGTTATTAATGGGAAGATGATGATAGGAAAAATTATATACGTGAGGAAATTATTTTTCCCAACTCAGTTTCATTTAATCCCTCCTGTAAATTAGCATGAGATATAACTAACACTACATATTATATAGGTAAGGTCTGTTTGTCGCAATCTAGTAAGCAGTCATTGTTCAGCATAGCAGAACAGAGAACCGATATTACCATGTTATAATACTTTATTGGTATCACAACCGATGTAAATAATACTTTTATAAAGTTAACAACACACATGCTTTTCCTAAAGTAAGCAAGGGAATGATTTATCTTATAATCTATCGAATGTTAGTAATAATAATCGAATAATAAGGTATATTAAACCGATTGAAAAAAGTTGTTGTAGTTCTTCTGAAATTTCAAACCTGTAATTTTCCTGACGGCGAACCTCGTTGATTCCTCCGATTTATATACTTAACGTTATAACCGCAATAAAATTTCCAATCCTTGCGTATAATACATCTGTAAAAAATCAGTAAGAGTTAGTAGCTACAACCCAGTTAGGTTAGTTTAGGTTACCCATAAACTTTTCAGAAGTTTCATCTTGTTCGATGATGAATTTACATCTTATTCAATCTTTCATATCGATAGTTTTGTAGCAGTTAGTAAGTACAACGTTAGGTACGGAAGTACCAAAGTCAGAGAGCAACTAGTCATACCTGCTGCCAAAGCTTGGTATATTTATTTAATAATCACATCTGACCTGGCAGGCTTTAATCGTTCCTTTCAGGCTTCAAGTTTCTTTAAGAAAACTTATCAGGGATTACAGATTACTGTCATACTTATAGCATATCATACCTCTCATATTACCACTTTACTTCTGTTATCGTTGTAAGGTATCATCTTATATCCATCTATTTTCAAGGCTCTGTTACATTTTTCATATTTTTTAAAACTTATTGAAGCGTAAAGCCATTCTGACTTCTGGAATTTATTCCCCTTCTCAGTAGGAAATGAAAGTGGATCCCTCTCATCCTCCATACTCCCAATGCACCCTTTGTACAAATCTAATTGTAACTTAACCTTCTGGCAAGAATAATAACTTTCTTATTTAATAACATATTGACTGAATAATTTAAAACAAAAAGCAAATACACTGAAGGAAAATGAATCGGTCTTCTGGCTTTTTACACGGATTTATTTATTATGTACTTCTGAAACCTAGACTAGAAAACCAACGATTTTTATTCTAATTGACTCAGGTGGATGAATCCAATGTTTTAACTCACCTTCTTGGACAGAGATCCATCATTTAATTATTACTCTGCGTCTTTGAGGTTCTTTCTCTCCATTGCGTCCTCCGACGAGCTGGATAAAGACGGGGGCGTTCATCCGTGGAGACATTATCGGAAAGCAGTGAAGGCTGAAAGATTAAGATTTGGAATCCGAAGACTTTGTGGCTTTCTACTATTGTTTATATCTAACATATCACAGGTAAAGGTATGCTTAAAATGTATGCTATAACAAGACTCCTGCATGGGCAATAGAAGTATTAGCAGCAAGTTAAGTTGGTAAGTAGTAAGCGGTTGGGGGTAAGGAAGAGTAAGTAAAAGACTTAAAATCTATAAAGACTAAAAGCGTCGTCCCAGCCGTCACTAATTACTCTCGGTAGAGTGGAGACTGAAGAACAAAGGGGAAGATGACAAAAAGGGATGGTGGTTGGCGACGATGGGATGGTAATGGCTGGCAGGGTCCATGTAATACACTGCTAAGACTACTACGACTGATCCATATTATGTTATACAAATGATCATGACACAAAGGGAACATTTTCACAGCGAATGAACAGTTCTTTGATTCAAAGTCTTTTACTAAATTCTCGATTAGAGTTATGTTAGATTCTAGCTTTTGAAGTAACCAAACCAGTAATTAAAATTGAAGGTAGATCCGATGAGGAGAAAAATATCGGTTAATTAAGGTGGGATTTTAATGGAGGGTACATTTACTTTAATTAAAATGTACACAACCTCAAGGGTGGAAAAATTTGCTTTATTTGCAAAAACATAAGGGTATTGAGTTAGGTTCTATTTGTACATTCCATGCCTGAAATTTTATATTTGAGCGTTAACTACCATTGACATAGTGTGTAATATGGTAAATTAATAATGTTTTACTCGTTCTCCAGAAGATACATAGAGTGGTTTCTCACAAATCTTAATTTGCCTTACAAATTACTTCCAATCTTAATTATATACTTGCAATGAGAAGGTCCATGAATTTCTGCAATATTAGATAATAGACATCCGCAGCACATAAATATAACATTATAATGGTAGTATTAATATCTACTAATGCATTAGTAGATATTAATAGTGCTTTTCCTGTCAGTTATCTGCATAAGAGGATAAATTGCAATTCTAAAATACCGTATTTCCCGATTTAATTCCCCCACCCCGAAATAGCTCCTCGTCGGTATAATTCCCCTTGGGGTTCGGGCCATTTGCATTAATAATTCCCCCATGGGGAAAAAATTCCGATCCCTCAAATTGACTCTTTTTTAATAAGGGATATTGAAAGTTAACTTTCTCAAAGGATGTTTGACCGTTTTAAAAGAGCAAGACATAAAATAATTTTGAAAAGGGTTTTTTTACTATAAAAATTTTGAATTAATTTATAGTTAGCAAAAGCAGAGAATGCGTTTTTTTTACTAAACTTTAAAATGTTTTTTGTAATTCAATTAGGAACTACTTTAGAGAATGAACATTTATGAAACAAAAAATTACTAGTATTTTAAAATTGCCATTAAAAAATTAAACTGAAATTACGCTTCATAATTTTTAGTTTAATTGTATATTCGCATTCACTCAATTTCAGTTTTAAAATAATTATGAATTACTGGGAACGGCTGGTTAATTTTTTCATTTTGAAAGACATTCAGCAAAAAAGTTCAAAAAGTCTATTTTTTTATGGAACTTTTGATTAAAATTACTACTAAAATTATGAAAAAGTCTGGGTACAAAAAATTCGATTGAAATAATAAAGTCCCACTCCGGAATAGTTCCCCACCCCACTTTAATTCCTCATGGCAAATCGGAGTTTGAAAAAATAATTCCCCAGGGGAATTAAATCGGGAAATACGGTGCATAAGGAAAGCAAATACCTTTTTAAGCAGTCATACCAGTCATACGCACATTTCTAAATTCTAAATGCAAATTTTCCAGTTAGAAGATCACCAAGGGAGGAATTCCACTCTCATTAACTCGTTATCTTAAGTGTCTACGATAAGTCCGAATGTAACTTAAGCATTAAGGAAGCGTTGTATGGAAAAATGTATTTCGCATGTAAAATTCCCCATGTAGTTTGCTTATTCTGATGGCAGTACAGTAGCAGTTGTAATTTATGCTACTAGCAAGAGTATCAGTTTGCAATAACAATTTGTAAAACCAGCAAGAGCCATCACATCCCACATGGCAATTGTCATTATTATATTATTATTATCAGCCTTAGACATTGCTTTAGAGGATGGCTTGATAAGTTAAATTCAAAAAGACTCAAGACAGCCCTCTTAAGATGTAAAAGCAATGGAAAAAGTCTACCTACTTACGATAAAACGAATAGTGGTATTTGCATATGATATTGTAGTAGAAGGTTTGCTTGAACAACTGAACTAAAACCGTTAAGCTCTTGGTCAGGACATGAAAGACTGAGTAAGTGAGGAGGATTGGCTATTAAGAAAAAAACTATACATATGCAAAATAAGCTAAAGTGAAGAAGCTCATTTACTTTTGGGTGTGTGTGGGTAGCCAATAGAACTTCTTTGACGCATACTTAACTATTCATGAGGTGTAAAGTGTCACATTGAATCAAATAAAACAGAACAATTCCTTTTCTTATCTTTCTCCATTTTGCCAAAGAAGGAGATTTTATGAGTTCCTCCAAATCCAATTACGCCAAGATGTCATCTTGGGAATTCTGTGGAAGAAACTCTATTAGATTACATTATTAGAGCGATACGGAAGAAATGCAGCGAAGAATTTAGCGTTGCGTTATCTTGAGTTCTTTTACGCTTCTTGGCATGTTGAGTAAATGTAGTTGACGAATTGATATAAATCTGTGGAATAATCTGATATTACATATGTGGAAGAAATAATATCACTTTTGAGGAAATTAAACTACGAAAAAAAGAGAAACTATTCCAAGAATTTTCAGCCCCAAAAAATACTTTCATTTACACTAAGTTTCGTGAAATTGTAAATCACAATCAATCTGTCACGTTTTCATAATGAGGTTTCACTAGTTAAGTTATTTCTGGAATGCTATTCATAATTAAAATAAAAGTTACTGGGATAACTAGGTAAACTTATTACCTAGATTAGAAGAATAAGAGGTGAAGCCCTAATAGTATTCAATACTACCACAAGTCCCACTTTCTTCGTAACAAACCAGTAAATAGTAACATAGACACGATAACACGATTAAATAAATACAGAGTAACTTATTTGTTTAGTACTATTTTCCAACTAATAATACTATTAGGATGAGAAATTATTACTAGAGTAATGCCCCTTAATTACGTTAAGTTCCATTGCCAATCAGAGCATGAAAGCTCATGTCAAGTCAAACTAATAAAATTCAGATCATTAGGCCAAACAAATGTCCAGTCCTGCTGAAGTCAGGTTAATTTTTCCCTGCACATTTCCACCGCAAACCACCACAACAAGCTTGCTTAAGGTTAGATAAATAATATCTTTATTACTTTTAACTTTTACCCTTCCACCAGTAACTTTCATCCTTTGAAATAATAGTGATAAAAGCAAAGGGTATAATTAAAGCTGATCTTTAGCTAATTTTGTAAGCTTGTGGTGTGTGCTGCGTTAGACGCATTTTTAATGGTTGGTAGGCGGAATTTTTTGTCATTCGAGATAATAAAAGTAAAAATTCTTGTTCGCCCAACCTGTTGTTCCTGTATTATCAAAGTTTACTCTCCATCTTCACCGTGTTATAGTAGACAACTAAAAATATAAATGCAAGTAAAGAACATATCTAGATCTACTCCTCTTGCATGCATCTTTTAATCTCCCTGGGTAATCAGAGGCAAGGGCTAATTTACTAACTAACCGACTAACTAGCTAATCCTAGGGATGATACACTAACCCATAACTGCACAACTCATTCTCCACACTAAATTATGTTTCCTTAATGTCAAGTTCAGCTCACCTTGAGGAAACTATGGCCCTCCATCTCTATACCTGAACGGGCTTAAACCTAACTAAACTTATATGATTATATGATTACTAAGTTGTGAATACAGTTTCAACAGAGATGGATAAAAGAAAGAAATCTCATTTAGCTCTCTAAAATGTATCCATGAACAAAGAGAATTTGGGTAGATTGTGGTTTTAAGTCTGAAACACGCCCATTCGAAATAAAAATATCTAAAATCTCCTCCTTTTTCATCTAAAAATTCCACTCTCACAATAATCCTGCCACAAGACAGGCAGAACAAAATTTTTGGTCTTGTTCAAGGGGATCATATGGAATATCACAAACGGTTAGTAGGAAAAAGAGGGAGGGTGAAACTAAAAGTAAGAACAACCAAGGTAAGTTGGACAAGAGCCTTCTTTCACCCACACAACAAAATCAAAGACAAATATCTCATCCCATTCGAGTAGTTAAAGTTAAATCCGTATCATATTGTTTCCAATTTCTCACATTCATAATTTCAAAAAGGAATAAAACAAAACAAATCCTCCGCCCAGTCCAGACCCTTACAATAGAATGCAATAGAATGTCTACAGAAATAAAAGTGGATTACCTCCACAAAGGGAATGTAAGGGCAAGGGCTCTTAATTTTCATTTTTATGAAGTAGGAGTACCCTTTCCTACCTACCTTAAAGTTAAAACACTTTTACAGCTTGTAATAAACGGAAACAATGTTATGTATTTTATTTTGGAGGTAGTCCTCAAACAATAAAGTAAGTTTCTATTACACGTATTCTATATAGATGAGAGACTGAGCTTGCAAGCTCGTGATCAAGTTTATTTTAGAATCTTTGTTCCAAGCGGTTTCTAGTAATAAATTACTTTGGTCAAAGGACAACCCTTGATTACCGGGAGTAGGAAGTTTGTTTCTAGAAAATATAATACTACCAAGCGAGGCAGGTTAACATTACATATTTATACACAACGCTACAGAAGAGGCATGTTTGTTAGCTTTAGCAGCATCGCATCCGTGTCCGGACAAGTATTCATTTCTTGTACTACTGGTAAAATGAAACCACAAACTGATTTGATCATGGATATAATAATTGAGTTGTTTGATTACGAGATCCAGAGGTAATTTGATAATCCACACCAGCAGCCTATGCTATTTAGTACTATTATAGTTACAAATTACAAGAATATATTAAGACATGAAGTTCGATTGACTTCTATGAGACTTTAATGAGATTCGACAGACAGATGCAGGTCTCTGTGGTATATATTTTACGCTCCGAAGTTAGATATAAGTTACGGTCAACTGCCTCACCTAATTACTTGATTACAGTGGAGCAAAGACTTCCAGGTTAATGTTTATTTATGGGAGTAAATCAAACAATCTCTAGTTCTCCTATTGGTGGGTGTCACTGTTATTATCTAATTAACTGCAGTGAAATGTCTACGTTCCACAAGGGTTGCTTACAACTTCCTTCCCCACTTTTGTAGTATTCGGTAGTCTGCATCCTTTTTCGGTTTTAGGACTTGAATATGTATTTCTAAATCATAGCATCTGTTTTACAATCATCGTTCACTCACTCCCTAGGTAGAGTGGATGATTATAATGAACCGGAAATGCAATTGAAATTTTACGCGCATGTAAATTGCAATTAATTTATCTGTTTGACACATTTCAGCATGTGGAACATTTTTATAGAAGTACCATTTCCTATGCATGCTGAGCTTTAAAAAATATCTCTTGCAGCAGTCTTTATTAGTAGCAGTTTTTTATTTTTAAAGCCAAAACGACATACTCTTACAACTAAGCTACCTTGTCCATGACCATGACTAGGTTTCAACGCTGGGTAGTTCATTTTAAAGCGTTATTTCAGACAGACTGAGAGGTAAAACAACCGGCTCGGCTTCCACTTCCACAAAACTACGAAAGGTGAGTAAGTGGCAAGTGGCCATTGAAAGGTGTGTATAAAGTAAAATACCGGACAAAAATGATGATGGAGACTCTTTCCGAATCCAATGTAAAATAAGTTGACTGACAGTACCACTTCCTGTCAACGAGAAGGGGTTAGCTTTAGCCTTGCTCTTTGTCATAAAAAAACAACTGCTGCTGCTTCTGTTTCATTAACCGTATAACCATAGCCATATCCAGTCATGAACATGATGGAAGCAGTTCTAGCGGTGGTAATAGCATCGCTAGAATAATAGAGGAGTTAATCCCACAACTAAATTCCCATTGGTAAACACCCCCTTCTCGTGTTTTAAATGTGATTCACAATAATTTCTCATCCCCCATAAATCCGCCTAGCTTAATAGCAGAAGAAGTAGAAGTGAGTGAGTAATAGTTCTACTTATTCTGCATAGTAGTTTAGCCAGTCGAGTCGTTGAATAACAAGCTGATAATATATTGAATGGAATTATGGTACAAGTAGTGAACGAGCTTACTAATACTCATTCTTACCGTTTAGTTTCCACATAATATTTATCACTGCCCGTTGCCAGTGTACCTATGTGTGCATTACGGAAGGGATGGGAGGGATGGTCACATATTTAACTTGTGTACTTCTGTGTGGAAATAGTGGAAATGAAGATTTTGATTGAGATAAGAAAATCGCTGGTTGTAAACTAGAGTTCTCACAGTCAACCCCTTTTACATTATCTTTATAATTGCTACTTGCTGCCATTGATTTGGTTCCTCCGTCCGCTTCTAAAGTGGGTACAAAATAATGCCATTGCTTTGTTATAAAATAACCAGTGTAGCTAGATTACATTTCGGAAGAAAGAACTCATAAAAACCGAAATATATGGATAATTCGATTGATGCTCGTGTCGATAAGGCTTAGAAATGTGAATCGAACTCCATTGAGGATTAAAAAGGATTTTTAAACATGAAAGATTCAATCTATAGGGCTTTATACGACGGTGTTATATTCAAAACAGCCTTCAAGTAATTTGACCAGGAATTATTTATACAAATTTCGGAAAATGTATTTCTGAAAATCATGTCTCTAAACTAGGGAAGTAAGAAAGTACTGAAGTTCCATTTTCAACTGTGCCATATAGCTTCATTGTTTCATTTTCATTTGAATGGAAATCAGTGTCAAAAATGTAGATTAATTAACGGAATTTTATGCCACATGCATCTTGCAGAAATAATCTTTGGCAAATACACCACTACTGCTTATTGAATAGTTAAATCATTTATACAACGACCAACTTTTACCAAAATAGGTGGAAATTAAGTAAGCCATGAAATTGAACTACGCAAGTTAGTTCTAGGTTAAATTATATCATCATCTTCCCCAACTTTGATGAAAGAGGGATGAAAACCAGGTCGAGCTTTAGCTTGCCGTGTGACCACGAAGAAAGCCTACATTTTTAACGGCTACCTCTACTTAAGATAGCACTAATCTGCGTAATGCAAAAAAAGAAGCATGAAAGTTCAGTGAGCCGATCTAGACAGAAGATTAAACAATGACAAATGTTTAGGTCAAACGGTTTCGACAGCCTTTGATCCACCTTGACAAATCCGCGAGTAAATACTAAACGTTGTTACTTGATAGAAGAAATGCAAGTTTGCTCAGCAGTTATTGTAATTTAAGAGTGATAAATAAATACCGTACCGTCTGTTGAGTTGCATGTATCACAATAATTTATTTAGGTATAATCACTTAAGCAGTAGAGAAAAACAGGTAGTTTAATGGTAGTCAAGTAGTTGTTGTATCCACTTCTAGTTGAGTTTTACTCATACAAAGTCTAGTCGTCTCCCACGAAGAAGACGAGTATTTACTGCAAGGAAACTATTTGTTGCTGTAATGTCGAATGAGTGGTTGTATCTAGTTAGTGTACTATTTAATTACTAAAAAATAGAGAGATTAGAAGAGTAGGTAAAACACACATTGTTTTGAAAATTTGCCAATTAGCTCTCCTTAAGTGATGGCCTAAAATCAATTAGATTTTTAGCCAAAGACACGACTTTAGCATAGATTCTACAGGTATGAACCGTGAATGGTAAATGTATGATGTCTATTGAGGCTTAATGTAACTTGGTCTTGGTAAGTTGCTTATGCCAGGAATAAAAGGGACACCGAACACCGAGCCGATTTGGAAATCTTGGGTACTGTTCCTCACAAAATGTAGCTGTTGTTGCGGCTGTGACTGATTATGACTATCTTCATCATCCTTCGATACTTTGAATATCTTCATTACAACCGTTTTAGAGTGGTCAAGCAGTCCCGTAAGAAGTGAGCGAAAATCCTCACCAGTATCATCCGTACCGTTGGGGATTCTACCACTAAGACCACAAGTGGTATCCCCATGGCCCAAGGATTTGTCATTATTGTCACTTATTCTGCTGTCATTATCAGTCGAGTTGGTGTAATGAGTTTTTCTGACTTTGGCTTCCTTCTTCGGCTGAGCGAGCTTTTGTAATTTTGAAGAATCAATGACCTCTTCAGGTCGATTATTCTGAGATTTATCAATACAACTGTGGTGACGGTTGAAGCCAGGAGCTTTAATATGATTATCTACCCTTGCCAAAGAAGGAAGTGGGTGATTTTTCACGGGAGTGAAATCTGTCATATTTGTAGATTCTTGGATCACGACTATTGGAATCTGTTTAGTGGTTTGGTCATATCTTTTTCGTCTTGATGTTGGTTCTACCATGTCGGATTTATCAGCCTTATGTATGTTCATTTCCTCTTTGTACTGTTGCTGCTGGTCGTATGTATAGGTGGTAGGGACGTCTCTTGTCTTTTTTAATTTGTAGCTAGATGTAAGTCCAAAGAAATCTATTGAGGATTGACGAGTAAGGTCTGTACGGGATTCTTCAACGCTGCCCAGCTCTTCCGCGGAGGATAAGGACGTTAGAGATGGCTTTGCAGAGATGCCTAATATGAATTTAATAACAAGGATGTCAAAAAAGGTGACGGATTCTAATGGCATGAAGTGTGCAAATAAGGACGTTCAATTCTATACACTCAAACGTATGTGGAATTTCAAATCCACATTGCTCATTCACAAAAGCTACACGCTTGCAAACTAGCATTACTTTCAATTGTCTCTTTTGCTATTATAAGATGCTAGAAGCTGAGTTCAACATACGTTCATTCTCAGTCTTAAGGTTTCTCGACTCGGTCTGAAGTTCCCTGAGAACTTTTACTACTGTTAGGTACGAAGGGTTGCTTCGTTTAATGGATTTAGCTGTTTCCCAAATTTTTGCTTCTGATTCGTTTAAATCTTCATACTTGTTGTAGTAAGCGGATGTGTCGGGATTAAATAATTCTCCGGAAATTTGATCGGTATCCCCATCCTCTCCTATTTGACGTATATTATGCTTTGTCTCGTACTCATTTAAAAAAATGTCCAGTTGCTGAGTAAATGACATTGTAATTTTCGAATTTCTTGAAATGAATCTAAATGAAAAAATATTTATTTGGTAGGTTTTCTTCATATTCCATTACAAAATGTAGTATATTTCAATCATCCGTTTCTACCTCAACAACGAATCAGTGGAAAAGGTCAAAAGGGCTAAGGTCAAGGGAAGGTCACTGCCAACCCTGCCATCATTTTATTCAAGGACTTTACGCTGACATTTTTATCAAATTTGGACTATTTGTTTTGCGTTGGACTAATCTATATAGAGTAACAGTTCCAGTAACTCTAGTTCCAATGACTATTATTTATGCAAGATATATATGAATGCTTAATATGCTGATAAAGAAATGAGTGCGGGATCTACCTATCACACAGAATATTTTGATTTTTCATTGTTACTAGTAGCAAGCAGTAGCAAAAGAACTCAAATCCATGTTAAAAGCACACTAACCCGACTTACACAACCCTTTATAAAAGTAGAGAACCCTCCTAAACAATTTTTGACAAGAATTGCACGCTTTAACATGTTTTCGTTCTGTCGTCTCGTCCCATATCCAATGCGTTTTGAGCACACCTCTTCGTCAGCCATTTCTTTACGGAAATTACAAATAAAATGTAGGTATCTATGCTACTTGTTGTTAGTTCACTGAAGCAACTTTTAAACTAAACGGAGCCAGGATATCATATCTTCGTATAAACAGCACCAGCGCATAAATATAGTATTGCCCTCCTTGATAAAATAAAATGCAGCACTACATTGCATTTCAAAGCCAGATTACCTACCTAGGGTGTGTCGAATCAGCCATAATCTTCGCTCCATGTGGCACTTTGAGCCTTGTCTATGAAAATATTTCAAATTGAAACTTACTGTAATCTAAGCAAAGCCATCAAGCACCTACCAACATACCTAAATATGGTGTATAGTAAATAACCAAAACCACATTAAAATCACCCCATATTTTAATTCTCTTACATCAATTTAAACACCCATCACACAAGACCCAACTATACCACACCAACAAAGTATAAAGTATTAGTTAGGTATTTCTCTTTTTATAATATTTATTCATGCAAGCATCAAATTGAAAGTCAACCCTGTGGAAACTTTTACTCTTGCTAGAATATAACCTAAGCAGCTTTCAGTTTAGTAAAGAAGATAGCTGCCTTTTTTCCTGCAATTCTTTAGCTCAATACTACACGGCCATTTCCCATTCCCACTGACTAAGAATAAGCCCCCCAGTTACACAAATTAAGTCCAGATCTTTCCATTCACCGAACCAGTTGAAAAGAGTAGTTAAATTTGTCTCCGAAAGAATAAACTCCTTTGGGTGACCATGACCGTGACTTTGGTGTCATTGAAGATTCATCGAGTCAGTAGTCATCCTTAAGAGGAGGGAGGATGTTACTATTAAAGTAACGATTACTAGAGAAATTACCATACTGTCACAATCAGGTATCTATCCATTATAAGATGCATCTACTAGTAAAACATCTTAAGATTTGACTGCATGTATGTCTGAATTCAATTCTTCGTCGAGTGTAGCCCATTAGTTTTGCAAGCCAGTAGTCACCTCACTATTATGTTGTTCGTAGTTTGAGTAATTCTTCAGATCAGAAATATTATTCTTCTCTCGTGGTTTTTAGCTTCGGCCATGCCATGTCTTTAATGATCAGTATGCAGTGCAGTAAGAGTCATCATGAAATGCTTGAACTACTGAAGCCATTGTAAACTTGGTCCTTTATGCAGAAGACAAAAAGTTACGCGTGTTTGATTTGTTCCTGAGGTGAATGGCATGCATTTAAATGTCAACATTTGTGACAATCACTGCTTCTGGAATACATATCTCTTCGCCTACTTTAACTCTGCTCCTTTCTGCTGCTATTACCGTTCACTCCTGGCTTCCCTTCACTTGGTCGTGACATGGAGTTTTTACTCAACTGAAGGTGACATTATGGCTCTTTAGATGAGGATGATCTCCAGTCTGCTAAAAGCTTTAGTCATAGGAAATAAACTTTACCTGCTACATAATTTATCAGAACTGCAAAGCTCGTGTTCTGAGCCTTCCTTAAATGTACACAGCTTTTGATAAGGATTTAGCATGATTGGGTAAAGAATTTTATTTGCTTTTCATGCTCAATCAATCAAGCTGAATCCAAATAAATTTACTGTCGGTATGTAGGTTGAGAATCAGGATGAACAAAATAATTGGAAGGTCACATAGTTATGGATAAGATTGTTAATTACTTTTTACCTTTGCTCACCTAACCAAAATTTACATTTAGTCAATGAAAGACATTCCGTGCAACTTGCGATTGTAACATAACAGAGAAACATCCCAATTACTAACTAACCCAAATCAAACCTTCACGCAATCAATTAATAATTTAGCACCTACCAGACCGCTTCCTACCTACACTAGATTCATAGTAGATTCATAGGTAGTTTGTAAGTTATAAAATCAGCACGGACCAAGGTCAATTTTTAGCGTAAATCATAATCTAGCATGCGATGTTAATTATTGATCCTGTCATGGGTATTGTTAATTATTAATTTGCGATGTTTATTTTTTATTTAAGCTGCACCACACTCTGCATGTATTGCAGTTACTCTTATATGTGAAGGTGAAGGTACATCAGCTAAAAAGGTAGCCAAATGCCAAGTTAATTAGTGACAAAACTGCATGACACTTAAGCAACTGAAGCATCTCATCGCAAAACACGTTCTCATCACGAGAGCCCACCATCTGCTTTGGTCTCATGTGAAAAAGCTATAGTAAGGAAAGTATTGCATGATCCCCAAAGTTGTCACTTTTATTGGATCAGTTCCCCAGTCTGTAATTAGTTGCAACCGATACGCACACTAGGAAGCCTTTCTTGATACAATTTCATTGTTACTTAGCTAGCAGGGAGGCAGACCTCCCAAAAAATCATCTCACCTGTCCAATTCTTTTACCTATTTTCTTAAGCATCTTCAACCAGAACCAGAAAAGTAACCACGCAGAGACAGTGATACTTTTTTTACACTTGTTAAAAGTACAGTGGTTTTACAGACTGAATGAAATGTATTAGCTTTATTTTAACAAAGAATCTAATGAGGAGTAGATTTTAGATGAGCTCATTGATTGCCACCTTGATCTTGGTCATGCTATGCACCGTTTACTTTAAAATAATTCTACATGTTCGTTGAAGGATGGAAACATGACATGGTTTAAGTCATTTATTTACTGCTTGAATACAGAGCTGGATTTTTGTAAGATTGAGTTACTTTATAGAAAAATTGTTTCTTTCAAGTAAAGGTTTGAAAAATTGTACATATTTCTTGGTTCGGTCAGTTAATCAAGGCTGTTAAATTACTTGAGAAAAATAGTCAGAAAAGCTGGCTTTCTTGCTCCATAACTTTTTAGACAACAGTGTTATGCTAAGCAATGTAATTTTTATACTACTGATTAGAAAAGTAAACAAGAACTAGAAAGCAACTGCCTAACTGAAAAAGGCAAAGTAAGAAACATAGATGAGGACGATATTTTTGTACCCAAATAAAATCCTTTTCTTCTCTTTTTGTCTCAGAAAGGCATAAGTTTGCTCTGTCAATGAACACGCAAGCTGATCTTAAAATGATAAGTAACAAAAGCTGTATTCACACAAACTATTTTATTATCTTTTAGTGATAACTCCTTAAACACAAGCTGGTTGGTTGGTAACTGGTCGGTAGTTTGGCTGAAGTTGTATTCTTCAATTGTAAGCATACTAACCTTAACGTTAAATTTTCTGACTGGTAGGCAGGACTCACAGGTGTATTCGATTAGTGACCAGATTAACCACAAAGAAACCCTTTATTAAGCATTTCTTTAGGAGTAGAAGACTCCAGTATACACAGAATTCCTTTTGCCTACTACCCTAACCTAGGTTGAATTAGGAAGGAGATATGGAGACGTAGAGAGAATAAAGGGTTAAATCCTTGAAAAACAAACTAAACCAGGAAGCTGTTTTCGGTGCCCAAAAGTAGTTAATTAGTAGGTTCTTTAATGCGGTAAGTAGCTGTTGTAAAAGTTGGAAACCTCGAAAGGGTTGAAATTCCTCACTTCAATGTTACAACTATTTTCAGACTTTCGGCTTTTTTCATGTAATTTCTTAACATTAAACTCTTAAGAGGTTCAGCGCAGTGTCGACTTATTACTAGTTTTGTTAAGGAAACTTTAGGAAGGATAACTTTTGTGTCGTTAGTGGTCATTGTACCAACCAAACCTTGCGTTGCATTGTATCCTAATCCTGTCTAAATTTCTAAAGTTGTAGATTGATAAATATGACCAGTGAATTTGTAGAAGGGGAGGGGAAGATATTATTTACTTTAATGAGGGTCATGATGAGTGCATTATTTGGTGCTTAACCTTTTAAAAATAGTGTAGTCAAACAGTTAAAGAATGTTTCTAACTGACTGCAATCATCATGTGTAATAATAATCACGACCTTTTTTTGTTATCTGCTTCTTGGGAAGAAAGGGGTAGTGAAATCCTGAAATCCATACTTTTGTAAACATTTGATTTATCCAAGATATAAAAACGTCCTCTCGTTTATGTACAATAATCAGATCCACTGCCAGCCAGTAGGTGGTTACTTGTTGGGATTTTATAATAAAAATTCTTTAAATTCTTCATAAAACAAATGCATTTTTTCCTAAAGAGATGTTGAAAATTCCTGCTTTATCAAACCCTTCACTGGCCAGTTCAAGTTTTCATATAGTTACTTCATAATATAAAATTAATACTGTCAGTTGTAGGAAGTACGAGTGTTAAATGTGGTTGAGCAATTTGTATTCTAGAAGTACCTATCAAAAACAACAGACAAGGGGGTATTAAGTTTCATTGGGTAACAGAGACATAATCCAATCCCCACAAGATTCATTGCACTAACCACTGTCTCGTGATAGGTAGGTTTTATTTCACGTAATTATTCATAACAACCTCAACTACTTATGAGAATATGTTTTCATTTTTTAAACGCTAAACCTCAAGAGTCAGCCAACTTTTTGTAAAGTTTATACATGCTCAGGAATGGGTATCATCCTCATCTCAGTCTGCTATGAATTTATTACAGGAAAATGAATGAACTTTCTGTCTTAACACTTTTGACTTCTTGCTTTAAGTGGTTGGCACTGGAGCTAGTCTGGGTATGAGGAAGATAGTTAAATAATTTACAAAGTCTTTTCATGTAAACTCCCAAATGAATTTAATACTTTTCCTTCACAACTTTTTAATACTTATTCCCTAACTATGTGTCTCACTGCTGCTTGGATAGATAATCATATGACCGACTTTATATAAAAATAAAAGGTGATGTGATATGTCGTTGTCCCATCGCGTTGCGTTAAGTGTCGTCTGAAAAATTTCGAATTTGTCATCAAGATTTATTGTGGGTGGCTCTGTGTACATAACTTGTCTCCTCCTTGAAGATGCTGCTGGGTTGACTGAGGCTCCTGCTTATGAAGATGACGAGGATGATGATGATGAGGATGTGAATTCAACTTTAACACTAGTGACTAGTACCAACCAGGTCTGGTTTCATCTTCATAATGTAAAAAATCACATGTCATCTTTCTGTCTCCAGAGGAGTACGGTTCCCATCTTCAAGTCAAACATTGGCTTTGCATACAAATTATTATTTTTATTCAACTTATAAATACAGAGACTAGAGACTAATGCTTACTACTATGTATTACTACTACTGGTGGACTTTCTTTAAAAGTTGTATTCCGTACATAAAGTAGGTAAACATGTAGAAGAAACTCATAAAAAGCGTTTAGTACCACAAGAAAGCAACATGGGACAGGGACAAGACAAACTCGGCTGGTTACCGGTGCAGCCAGGACCAGGATACGCATTTTAATAATATTACATGAAAATTATTTGTCTTTTATTTGTCTGTCAGTTAGTTGTGAGGAATTGTATTTCAAGTCTTGTGTAAATACTGATACTTTAGGACGAGGATGGGTAGCTTAATGGTTTTTACCACAAACAAACAATTGTCAGTAGCTTTACTAGCCCCATTTACAAAGGATTACAAAAAGTCTGCAACTACAACTAAGCACATTCGCAATAAACAAAAATATTCATTTCTACTGTTATCATTTCCATGTAAAAAGAAGGCGACATAAATATGATGTTTTAATCGATAACAGATTCAAGTTAATAGCCAGTTTATGTCTAATAAGGCTATGGTTTGAGCAAAAGCACTTTGAAAGTGGCACTGTATTATTTTCCACTTTTTTTTACTTTTTCCAACATGAAATGGTTCGATAAAAATGCTGACATATTAATTTCACTGTCAACCCTTACAGGGTCACAAAGGGGATTTGATTATGACGAATTAAATAACTCTGCCTACCTCTCCTATTGTAAGCTATAGGTTTATGCAAATTACCTAACCACAAAAACATTAAATTTATGTCTTAAAACCCCTTTTAAGTTAGGATATGGCTTTATGATAAGAAACTTGGCTCAGTTTTCTTTCAATTCATGCCAGTAAAAAACCTCTCCCTGAACATTAAGTCGTCGTTATGATGCTGAAGTTATCGTAAATTACATAGAATATAGATTTAATTACTTTAAAACCCCACCTCCTGACCACCGAGACAGTGGAGTCGCGCTACATTGGCAGCACTTAACAAAGACCACCAAGCTAAGTAAGCGGCCGCAGTACGGCTCATAAGCGGATAATAAATTGAGACGTCCTTTATAAACGGTGCTGTAAATTACCGTGCAAAATCTCCTCTTTCTACCGCTTATTGTCCAATGGAAGTTTCATCAAAGTGACTTATTGCTAATTGAAACACGACTGGGAAGTTAATGTTGATGGATACGAAGGAATACGATTCAATCATAACTGGATTTGACTTTTACCCAGCTCAGCCCCTAAAAGCCGGCTAGGAATTTGTAAACTAATGAGTAGTATCCAACTTAGCCAGATTATTCGTTTTTAATTTTAGGGATTTAAGTCTTTTTGTACTGTGTGTGGCATTCGGTATGCATTTCAATAACCCTTTACGGTCTTTGGCAAAAGAACCCATGTCATGTCACCAGTCAGTCAGATACACATGTTCGTTTGCTCATTAGCCCTGTATAATATATCTATTGTTGGGGAACAGAGCTGACGAGGACGTTGGCTAACTGGCTTAGATTATTCTTAAAAGCATTCAAATCACAAGGATTTTACATACCCAGTGCTTTTTACATAGAAGTTGAGATTAAAACCAATATTTGAATTTTAATGTTAATATGCATAAAATGCAAATGTCAGTGCCTAAAACGACTGCTTATCTCGTTAAATCCCAATTTTATGAATGAACGATAGTGAATAAATAAATACTATAGGGAGGAGGATGAAAAATAAAAGCAGGGAAATTTGCTTCAGATGGATTAGCAGGGTAAAGGGTTAACGAAGTAAACATCCTCCATCACAATCATTATTATTATTTTGTATATCTGAATCTGATATGTATGAACAAATTTATAGCAGTATACTTAGGGAACAACTCTCATTCATTACTACAAGTGTGATTTCTTCACCATGAGATTTCATTATCAGCATTTTGTGACTTCTCTTGGGATCTTTTGGTTCGCTCTTTGTTGTAGAATTAGACACAATAGAACGCTTCTTGACTTGTGATGTTTTCCCCAACCTTTGGTCCATTGTTGAGGAGAACTGATGCAGAATTAGGATATTTGGATGGAAGGAAGATGAATGAGATTTAGTGTATTATTATTTATAATAGGCATTTATTATTGTCTAAAGTTAAGGGAATTGTTGGAAATATTTCGTTAACATGTGTGTGATGAGATCAGATGAGGTTATCCGACACGACAGGCTTGACCAGGGCGAGGGTGGAATTTTTGCTATAGATTAAGAGTAAACCAAAACTTACTAATAAGGTTAAAATTGCGGTCTCAACCAAAGAGCCATACCAAATCTTCGTACCAAAGGATAGTACAGTTAAACTTTTTCCAAAAAGGATTTAATTCCGCACATTTTAACACAAGCTTGTATTTAAAGTGACTCTTTGACTTATCCACCTTTCTTTGCTTTGTGCTGATGCTGACTGACCTACGGGATCTTTCCAAGGTGTTTATCCCAAATGCGTCATGCATTTCTGGGATAGACTTTGGAGAGATTTGATAGTTGGTTAGTGCCTAGAGTTGATGTCATGTCAGTCAAAATTGTGGTCATCATCTTGACTTTAATGTAGGCGGAGTGCGAGATATTGTCAGTTCAGCTGCCGGATCTTGTCTCTTTTGCTCTTCGTAAAAGCCATTGCTATGCTATGCATCATCATTTTAAATACTTTCTTGTCATTGTCATTTCGTCAATCGGAAGGAACGTTTAGAAGAGAGGCCTTAAGGCGAATGTCCCATGTCATCTTTGATGATTCAGGAGGAATCAGTCGTCACAATATCTGTAGTCGTACTTAGTCTAAGTCATGTTTTAAATCTTATTGCATGTTGAGGTTTTCTATGCTGTATAGTATAGAAAAGAAAGTATGCATGTAACGTAAGAATGTCCTACTTAAAGTACCTTTTGACTTTTACTTGAGACTTGATGTAGCCGTCAATGCACTTTTGACAGACGTATATTCAATGATTGAGTTGACATTTTTCATAAACATAAGTAGGGGAGAGGTCCTTGAGCGATAAATGGGCAAATAAGTGGAGGTGGAAAGGTACATTACCGGTTAATCATCATCATGAGATTTTATTATTTTTTGAAAGTCAACAAGTTTGCTCATTTGGTTGAATAATATCCGTAGTGTTTTGGAATTGAGTTTAATGGGGTGGGCAATTCTTTTTACCTATCTAGTATAGTAAGATCTGACGGATGTTTAAAAGAAAGTTAAAGAATAAGGCTGCATAAATTGGTAAAAATCTATTATCGCTATAAAAATTTAAAGTCAACCCATAACCCGGTATCCTTATGACTGCCTATTTGTATCTTTTCCAGCAATAAACAAGAATATTAATAAAAACCTAATTGAAATGCGGGACTTCGATTGGGTGGCCACTGTGAAGTCAACAGAGTTAGCTACAGCATCAGTAAACGTCAATGTCGGCAAGGCTTTAAAAAATTTGATTCTAATCGTTAGCCTGTCAGAATCACATTAGGAAAGCCTTTTGTACTCTTTCTCAGATGTCGGCTCATCTCTATTGTATTCCACTGGAGTTTCAACCCCTTCCATCCATCCATTTCTTGTAGCCAAAGTTGATTCTCTCATCCACCAGCCGCAGCCTGAATCAATTCAATGCAAGTTTCAAACTTTCAAAGTCAACTCCTGGATGTCAAAGTCAATTGTAATCTAATGGGAAATTTGTAATACCTCATCTACCTCTTCTTTCTCTACCTAGTACAATAGGACTACGGGGTAAATATGTAGATAAGGACAATGCAATTTGATATAATGTATCCAACAACCAAGTTTACTCTTTTATCCAACAAGCTGCTGGTTTCTTTACTAACTACCAACATACTGCTTGTTGTCTTCATCTAGACGTATTTTACTTAAGACAAATTTTTAGTTATTTAGCTCCTTTAGTTACTTATTGGATTGGATGCAACGTGACTTTGTATCTATTTATTTGAGTCGCTTAATTTTCATATGATATCTAAATGTTAGTGCAGTTTTTGTTCCTTAAGAAACCCCTTACTTACGTATGTTATTCGACAGACAGTTCAGCTTGGCCAACTAAGAGCCAGAACACGCGGACATGTGAGTAACGTACAAAGAAAAAGGGTTTGATGCTTTTGGGGTTCAGATGAAAAAGTCAAAAGTGAAAGCTCACTTCAAGAAGTCATAAAGCCATTACCAATCGCATTCATTATAGTTAGTTAGTAGCAGCCGGCAATAACTGTTTTGCTTGAAAGGGTATAAAAATAAGGATTTTGTTTGTAGGCATTCGCCTCGTCTTTAGCTTTGTAGATGCAGTAAAAGCCAATGCAATGGATACAAATGTGAACATTTTTGTTTTTGTTATTCTCTTGTTATTTGTATATGAAAGGGTTTCTTGTGAAATCTACTTAGCTTCCGTCAGTTACGTTTCCAATTCGATTTGAATATCCATTCGGCTTTCTGGCTGTCGATTACAAAAAGGCTTTTTGTTTCATCCGACGACTTAAGACGATGGAAATGAGAATTGTGGGTGTCAATCATATCTCTCTGTAGCGCATACCTGTCAATATTCTTGCACTTTTGGTTTTTCGCTGCCGTGTGAAGTGGAATGTCTAACCAGGTGTGTGGGGTTAGATTTGGGGTCAATTAATTCTTGGTTTGATATTCAGAAGCAGGTCTGTCTAGTACTATGGTTGTAATTAAAAAATGAATCAAACGCTAGACTTTTACTATGAGTGGCTGAATTTGGAAGTTAACAAATTATAAGTGGAAGAATAAATCCTGCGCCCTGCCGTTTTATGGAGTTTTTGTTATCGAAAGCAATAAAGTGTTAGTCTTTAATTTTGCATTAAGAATTACTTTTTCTTCTTTCATTGTCTGTGTACTGGTAAATATCCGGGAAGTAACTTGTTCCTTATCAATCATGTTCATCTTGTATCCAATTAATAAACAAACATAATAAACCACGTAATAATAATTCAATTGCTGCTTGTAGTCGCTCGTAGTAAAAATTCCGGACATGATTAGTTCATCAACTCCGATTACAATGTTTATCTAAGGTTGAGGGTGGTCCCTGGGCATCCTTTTAAATTATTGTTTCTCTTATTTCACGATTTATTTATCAGCAATCAGATCTGTATCAAAATAAATACCTGTCTACCAAAGAACTTACAACAAACAATACTTGAAATAAAATTCTGCAAACAGGTTTTGCTCCAAGCTATCATGAGAAACGTATGCAAACATGACGATGGCAGTAAGAGACTGGCAAGAATACATAATAATAATTCATAGTCATTTTTAAAACAAGATATCAAATTGGCAGTTGTTGCAAGTTGCAATCAAATTAGCTATAATCGAGATTTTGATGGCTAATGGCATGGGAAAATCTTGGCATAATTGTTTTCATGAACCATGAATATTAGCTTTTTTTTACTCTTAATTGTAAAACAAAACTTTTAGTTGCTATTCCCTGCTGCTTTTACTACATTTGTGCTTTTAGTTGTTTGATTTTATCAATTTAAAATTATGTACGACTATCTGCTTACAGTTTATTCTTATATGGTCGCTTTATTAACGAATCTTATTTGGCCGTTTTAAGCAAGTTAATTGAATCATGTCCTAGAGTATCCATATTAAATTTTGAAAGTCTTAGAAAAACTAGGAATGAAAAGGTAACTTTTTAGACGAGTTCGAAGACATCATTTACAACCGAGAAACAAGGGTCTGTGGAAGGTATATGTGGGTGTGGCCTTTGTGTCTCCCTAGGACAAGAGATTCAATTGATTTTACAACAAGTTTAAATAATTTTATGACCCTTAAACAAATCCAACCCTTGGATTTATTTATATTCGTCGAGAAGAAAGATGGTCACATACATATTCCTATAAAGGGATTCTTAAAGCAAATACAATGATCATCCTCATCTCCCATTCTTTCCTTATTTGTCTTGTTTCTCTGTGTTTTCACATTGTAATTTGAACAATGAATAGCTTAACATTATCCAGGAACTAGAGTTTTTTCCTGGTTTATTATAAGGTATAATTTACACACTGGATTGTTAAAAATTACTCATCAATCTTTACTGATGAGA